>JAVXUP010002171.1:0-154512 GCA_033070095.1 Escallonia herrerae | reverse complement strand
AAATGGACATGGTAACAACAACAACAACAACAACAACGGTATGGTGGAGGTGGCGGTGTTCTCGTGGTGGTGTTGGTGGCGGTGGTGAAAATGGCTAGGTCGTGGTAATTGTGATGGTAGTAACAAAAAGAAATAATGGTTGTGGTGGTAGTTGTATTGTGATGGTAGTAACTTTTAGCCATCTCACTTAGAATTAAGTGATCAGCATTAAGTCCACCATGACTTAAAAGTTTAGTCTATTTTTGGTAGGAATTAATTTTTTGAGTGATATAAGTTATCAAACTCATTTAATTGAAAAATATTGAAAACTTTAAGTTTTAAATGCTTAATTACATTATCAAACACAACCTAAGTCATTTATATTGCTACTTAAACTTGCAAGAAAAATGAAGCTTATTAGTAGATTTTGTCAGCCCTATGGGTAGATGTCCTTTATATTTTGTTTTGATGATAAAAATCCATTGATTTATGTTATACTTTGTACTTTGAGTAGATGCTTAGTCTGTAAAATCATACTCACTCATTAAGACACATTTAAAAACTTGAAAAACTAGAACGAAACCAATAAAAGTCTAAAGGAATAATTTGGAAGCATTAGAAAGGCTTCAAAGCAATCAAGAACATGGAGCAAATATTTTGTAGAAATGCAAAAAGACTAGTTTCAATTTCAGTTGTACTTGCATTTTGATTTTGTAAATGGTCTTTGACCGATAAGCTGATGACTTTGCCGTAAATTGACCCTAGGCCTTCGTGGTTACGTTGAAAATAGTGTGGGGGTAAAAAATGAGTAGTAAGTTATAAAACCGCTTCAAGATGCCTATAAGTTACAGTCGTGTCAAAGAGAGACCATGTAATACCCCAAGACCCTAAATTTCTCTTCATAAACTAAATAGGAATAAATTAGCGACAAATTATACTTTCTTAACGTCGATATAAAATTTTTAACGACAATATATATATATATATATATATATATATATATATATATATATATATATATATATATTGATTTATTTATTTAACGTCGACTCGTATTTTAGCAATGCATTTAATTTAAGTTTTTGGTTTATATTTAGGCCGCAGCAAAACTTCTTTAGTAATGGTTTACTTATTAGCGACGATTTCTCCAACGGGGTGACGTAACAACCATTTATAAATTTTTCCTAACACATCACGTATTGAAAATATTTTTTTATTGGGACCATAATTCTTTTATAAGTGTTAGGTTGGAAGTTTAGCGACAAGTGATGGGTAGGGTTCTTCTATTTTCTAACTAGGGTTTCTTGTGACCATATTTAGGCTAAATAGTTTGGGCAGCCGTCAAGCTCCCTCTAACTGTCGCACACCTAGAGAGAGAGCGAGACAAAGAGAGGGAGAGAGGGGCAGAAAGAGGGCTGCACAGAGAGAGAGATCAATGACTCATTCTGGCGAAACTTTCAGATAAGGTAAGAGATCGTCATCTTACATTCAGTTTTCAGTATATATGCATTTACATATAGTGGGCTAAAGGGGAACGGCATGTATACGGGTTTGTGAGCGTGATGGGTTTCTGAATGTGAGGTTGTGTGCTGCATGTTATGGGTGCTTGCATGGTGTGCCGCATAGTGCATATTGGTATAATGGTGTGTTGGGTTTTAGCTGTGAAGATGCGTGCGTGTGTTTTTGGTGTTGGACGATAAATTTATGGCTGTGAGGTGGGTGTATGAATGTATGTGTATCATAGGTACAAGGGCAGAAAGAGAGAGAGAGATGCCGTGAGAATAATGGGTCTAAAGGTGTGTTGCTTTGGTAAGTTAAATGCATATGCCTTGTATTATGGAAGATGATCTGGCTATAGCATAAACAAACAGGTGAAATGAAGGAAGAAGGAGCCTACATAGCAGCCGCGAGGTGTGGGCATTTGTGTGTTAAGATGGGCATCATTTGGGAGAGTTAGTGTGTGTTAATTCTGTGTATTTTCCTGTGAGTGTGAGTGGAAGAGTAAGGAAGGAGAGGGGCTGTTAAACAGCCCCATGAACTTGTGCATCTGAAAGCTGTTGGGGAGTGAAGATGGCAGCTAGTTTTTGTGAGTTTATGCTGAAATAATGTATGTGTATATGAACCTACGGTTAGTGTGGAGAGAATAGAAAGGAAGAAGAAGAGGAAATGGGAAGATGACTGTGTGTGTTTCGGTTGGACTTGGAGTGTAGTTGTTGGGTCTATGAAGATGAGCATGACAAATGTGTACATGTACATATATATTTACTTGTAATTAAGTGAGTGTATACATATAATATATATAGAAGTGTGCATGTGGATGTGTCAATGGAGGTAAAGAGAAAAGAGGGAGCAACAGCAAAGTGTTCTGTTTGAGGAAACAATGAGAAGAATGAAGTCTGGAAGTGGGGAAGTGGGTCCGAAACGTTTTTTTTTTTAAAGAATAAGAAGGGGAATGTTGTTGGTGACTGAGGGTTTTGTACACTAGTTGAAAAATTCTGAAACTTTACAGGATGATTCTTAGTACCATATTATAATTTCTGTGAAAATTTTATATTTTTCTGATATCGTATGCATTTATTATATTTTCTGTAAGTTCAAACTTATAAAAATCGTTTGGAGCCCTTAAACCCTGAAAATGTTTTGGAGAAAATTATAGTAATGTTTCTGTAGTATAATAAAGACTCAGTGTAAATTTGTGATTTTTAGAGTTCATTTTCTATCATTTCTCGATCGCATTGAATTTAACAAAATGAAACATTTTAAAATAGTTTTAATGCCTTTCAATTTCTGATTTCAATTTCAGTAATTTTTACAAGCCCTCTTAAGCTGTTACAAAAATTATGAGCTTTTATTTCAGACTAGAAGAAATTATGGCAATTTATTGGTTTTAGTGTATTTAAGAAAATATTTTTTTTATTCAAAAAAAAATATTATTCAAAAATTATATTTTTATTCCATATGCTATATTAAGCTATAAATAATGTTTAATGAACGATTAGAATATTTTTGGGATATTTCTGAGTCTCGGGGAATGTGACGAATTTTAGGGTAGGTTGGCCGTGTGGAAAACCGTTTCGTTGGGTAGAGAAATGGGTATGCTATAGATAATTATATTTAGATTTTAATGTAGTAGTATGAATAAGTGTTCTGATAAATGACTCTGCCAACCTAGGTTAACCTCGAGGAATTTGATTGAGAGCGTTTTTAGCTTCAGCTTGGATTGAGGTAAGGGATTTCTTCCGAAACCCTATTCATCTATTGATATCATAATATTCTTTCTGGTTTGTTATTAACGTTTTCATTGGACTCACTTATATTGTGATGATATTGCATCGATTGCCATTAATACCCCGCTTTGAGCCTTATATGTTTATTGAAATTCCTTTTCGATGCTGTGTATTTATTTCTCATTATGCATCGAATTTATCATTGATTTATCGGTTATTGCACTCTGAATATTGACATGAGTTAGTGTATTGAGGAGTTATAAGGATGGTCTGTATCAGGGGTGATATAAGGATGGTCTGTTATTGTCAGGAGATGCTAGTACCCTAAGGGTCTAGCTAGTGTTCATATGCATATGCAACCTTATTGTTAGTGAGCACTGCCTGTGTGGCTTTGCTAAGTGTTACCCTGCACTGCCTTTGTGGCTTTGCGCCATACTCATGTTCAATATTATCTGCATTGCTTCAGTGAAATTGAAAGTGTATTTATTGAATTTTGAATTGAGAATATTTTTCTCCATTTTATCATTGATATTAAATTTTCCCAAAAATCGTTTGTACTCTTATTTGAGTTTTGAGCGACCTTACTGAGCTCTTAAAAGCTCACCCCCTTTTCTGTTCCCTTCTGCAGGAAATAACCGTCAGTAAGATTTCAAGACGATCGAGCCTAAATTTTCAGAATAGTTTATGGTTTCCATTATTTTTTTAATCAAGCCTCGCTAGGGAACCATTATGTAATTTGATATTTTAAGTACTTTATCATTGTTTTGTGACGGTTTGTTAAGTTAGTTGATGGACTGTAGTGCTCTGATTTGAATGTTGTTGGGTTATCATTAGTAGTATTGAATTAATTGGGCAATTAAGGATTTGATGGATTGATCGGTTAACGATCCGAGAATTTTGGGTTGTTACAGTTGGTATCAGAGCTTAGGTTTTTGATTCTGTAGACTTAGAAGCTTATACTAGGGAAACTTTATAGAGTGGTTAAAAAAAATTAGGAAGAAGATTATGGAGCTGGAAAACCTACTGGGTTAAGAGTTTGTGACATTTTCACAGACTCAAATATATCAATGGATTTCAGAATGTGATATGTATATCGAGGAAAGCATTTAGGGCAGTGAAAGTAAGAGAGAATAAAGTTTCGATTGCATAATTTCTGTTAGGAAGTGACAATAGTACTAGTAGATGAACCTATGTTTTTGTTGTGATTCGTAGAAGCGCACGAATTTTTCTTGAATAAATGATTTACGTTATTATCTTGATAAGTTTTAAATTTACATTGCTTCTCTGAAATACCAATTGTGCAATTCTGATAATAGTTTATTTTATAGCATGGCACGCACACGAAATGGCGGTACTCGAGGCCGTGGAGGCCGTACCAGAGGCCAAGGGGGTCGTACCGGGCGTCGTGCTGGGGACCAAGGGGCTCCAGTCGGGGGCATACCCCAGGGAATTCCAGTTGGGGAGGCACCCCCTACAGACCCGCAACAAACTCACCAGGAGCCCATGAATGCCACTTTACATACAATGAATCAACTTTTGGCAATCATGGCTCAAAATTTGATCAATCAACAACAGGGTATGCAAAACCCTGCTCAACCACAGCCGCCAACACAGGAAGGGAGTACCTTAAGTGAGTTCAATAAACAGAATCCGGCGAACTTCAACGGGTCAGTGGACCCTACAGAAGCAGAGTCCTGGATTGCAGAATTGGAGAAAATATTTCGAGCTATTGGGTGTACAGATAAGCAGAGGGTGGATTTTGCTGTCTATAAACTGAGAGGAGAGGCTGACCAGTGGTGGAAGATGGTGGAGGCAAGTAAGACTGCACAACAAAGATCTGAGGTAACATGGGAACAGTTCAAGGAGCTGTTTAATAAACGTTATTTTTCCGCTAGCTACCGCGAGCAGATGTTGAGGGAGTTCGCCAACGTAACGCAGGCGGATAGGGAGACAGTGGATGAGTATGAAATGAGGTTTCGCGTTTGGCCAGATTTGCAGATAGGATGCTACCGACCGAGGCTGACAGGTGTCGAAAATTTGAGTGGGGCCTCAGGCCTGGTTTGAGGGATGGAGTGATCTCGGCTCGGTTGTCGAGCTATGTGGAGTGCGTGGATCTGGCGCGTGCATTAGAACAGTCTAGATCAGACAACAAGAAAAGGTTTGAGCAGTGCCAAGGTGGCCAGAAGAGGGACAGACATGAGGGTAGATCCACAGAGCCTGAAAAGCGTCAGCAGCTTTCTTTTGCACCACATCAGGGTGCTCATAGTCAGAGGACGGGACAAAACCAAGGATTCAGATTCGCCTCAAATCAAGGATCCAGATCTGGACAGAGTTTTGGAGGTCGGCCAGTGCAGAACATGGGTAATAAAGGTGCACAGAGTGATGGGGCTAGGTCAGTACAGAATGTTGGGTCCAGACCGCCACAGGGGCCAGGGCATCGATTTACTCAGAGTGCAGGTCAGGATACCAAGACAGTTTTTCAATCCGTTCCTTGTACTATGTGTGGGAAGCACCATGGCGACAGACCTTGCTATAAGGTTACTGGAGGATGCTACAAGTGTGGGAGCACAGAACATCAGGTTCGGGATTGCCCATCAGCCAGGGAGAACCAGACAGCTTTCTGTCCCCCTCCTACAGCCAGTGTGGCAGCGAGCAGTGCTCCTCGTCAGGGAGGAGGACATAGTCAGTTAGGCCCTACTCAGCAATCTCAACAAGGGCAGAGACCCAGGATGTCAGCCCGTCTCTTCTCCATGTCGGCTCAGGATGCTGCGACATCTAATGATGTGGTGTCAGGTACACTTCCAGTTAACTCTATAGATGCTCGTATACTGTTTAACTCGGGAGCATCGTATTCTTTTGTGTCACCTACATTTGAACGACGATTGAGGGTGAAAACCCGACCGTTAGAGACTGACCTCATAATAGGAACTCCACTGGGAGAGTCATTGACAGTATCGACAACTCTTTGTGATTGTAGTGTACATATTGAGGATAGAGATCTTCCCGTGGACCTCATTCCTCTAGCTATTCGTGATTTCGACATTATACTGGGCATGGACTGGTTGTCCGCCAATCATGCATCGGTGGATTGTCATGGGAAAGTAGTCCATTTTGACTTACTGGATCAGCCTAAGTTCGTTTACCGTGGGTCTAGACCAAGTGGGTTGGTCAGTATCATTTCGGCTATCAAAGCGCAACGATTATTGCGACGGGGTTGTCAGGGATATATAGCACATGTTATTGATATAAGTCAGAATCAGGATGAGCTGAAGTCTATTCCTGTGGTAGAACAATATCCGGATGTATTTCCTAAGGAGTTGCCAGGAGAGCCTATAGATCGTGAAGTAAAGTTTGTAATCGACCTTGTCCCGGGTGCGGAACCTATATCCAAGGCACCTTATCGTATGGCTCCGGCTGAGATGAAAGAGCTGAAAGAGCAGTTGAAGGAACTGTTAGATCGGGGGTTCGTACGTCCTAGCGTATCCCCCTGGGGTGCTCCAGTCCTCTTTTTGAAAAAAAAGGATGGTACGCTGAGGCTCTGTATTGATTACAGAGAGTTGAATAAGATCACGACTCGTAACAAGTACCCGTTACCCCGTATTGAAGACTTGTTTGATCAGCTTCAGGGTGCTTGTTATTTTTCAAAAATTGACTTGAGGTCAGGGTATCACCAACTAAAGGTAAGAGAGGAAGATATATCGAAGACAACGTTTCGGACACGCTACGGGCATTATGAGTTTGTTGTTATGCCTTTTGGCTTAACGAATGCCCCAGCAGCATTTATGGATCTGATGAACAGGGTGTTTTGAGATTATTTAGATCAGTTTGTCATCGTGTTCATCGATGATATTCTAGTATATTCAAAGTCGGAACAGGAGCATAGGGGACATTTGAGGCTGGTGTTACAACGTCTGAGAGACCATAAATTATACGCGAAATTCTCCAAGTGTGAATTTTGGCTGCAACAGGTTGGTTTTCTTGGACATGTGGTATCCAAGGAAGGTATTTCTGTAGACCCGGAAAAGATTAAGACAGTGATAGAATGGCAAAGACCTAGCACGGTAAAGGAGGTGCGTAGCTTTCTGGGTCTAGCAGGTTACTACAGACGATTTGTAGAAGGTTTCTCGAAGATTGCAGGACCATTGACTCGTTTGACACGTAAAAATGTGCGATTTGTTTGGACTGATGAGTGTGAGTCTAGTTTTCAGAAGTTGAAGCAAAGACTACTAACAGCACCAGTGTTGACATTGCCATCAGGTTCAGGAGGGTTTGTAATTTATAGTGATGCCTCTAGGAGAGGGCTTGGGTGTGTATTGATGCAGCACGGGAAGGTTATTGCCTATGCCTCGAGGAAGTTGAAAACTCATGAGCAGAACTATCTGACTCATGACCTGGAGATGGCAGCAGTGATCTTCGCCTTGAAGCTATGGAGACATTACCTGTATGGAGACACTTGTGAAATCTACACAGATCACAAAAGCCTCAAGTATATATTTACGCAGAAGGAGCTTAATATGAGGCAACGTAGATGGTTGGAACTACTGAAGGATTATGACTGTTCTATCCATTACCACCCGGGTAAAGCCAATGTAGTGGCGGATGCCCTTAGCAGGAAGAGTACGGGGAACCTAGCCACATTGATTACGAGACAGCCTCAGTTGTTGGAGAAAATGCGACAATTGGATCTGGAGGTCAGATGCCCGGGGTATGGTGCACTATTAGCAGCCATGCAAGTGCAACCAACATTGATTAGCATAATTAAAGAGGCACAGGAAAAAGACCCTGAATTTTCCAAGATCATTGGAGGTAATGGAAGCGGGAAACAAACATAATTCGAGGTTGACTCATAAGAAGTGTTACATTTGGCCGTCAGTTGTGTGTCCCCAATGATGATGAACTGAAACGAGTGTGATTATTAGAGGCACATAGTTCGCATTTTTTAGTACACCCAGGAAGTACTAAGATGTACCATGATCTTAGAGGACATTTTTGGTGGTCGGGAATGAAAAGGGATATAGCAGAGTTTGTGTCACGATGTTTGGTCTGTCAACAGATAAAGGCCGAACACCAGAAGCCAGCAGGGAAGATACAGTCATTAGAGATTCCAGAGTGGAAGTGGGAGCACATCACTACAGACTTTGTGGGAGGTTTACCTAAGACAGCTCGGGGTTATGACATGATTTGGGTTGTGGTAGATAGGCTTACTAAATCGGCACACTTTTTGCCTGTTTGAGCCAATTTTATTATGCATCAATTGGCTCAATTATATGTAGATACCATTGTGAGACTACACGGCGTACCGATTTCGATTGTGTCGGACAGGGATCCAGGTTTCACTTCGAGGTTCTGGGTGAGCTTTCAAAAGGCTATGGGTACTGATTTGAGATTTAGTAATGCTTTCCACCCACAGACGGATGGTCAGTCAGAGAGGACCATTCAGACTTTGGAGGACATGTTGAGAGCTTGTGTGATAGACTTTTTGGGTAGTTAGGATCACCATTTGCCGTTAGTCGAGTTTGCATATAACAACAGCTACCAGGCCAGTATCCAGATGGCGCCTTTCGAGGCCTTGTATGGTCGGAAGTGTAGAACTCTGTTGTACTGGGATGAAGTTGGAGAACGTCGACTCATTGGCCCAGAGCTAGTTCAGATAACCTGTGAAAAAGTTGATTTGATCCGGACACGCATGAGAACGGCACAAGATAGACAGTGCATGTATGCATCGAAGCGTACACGGGATCTAGAATTCGAGGTTGGTGACCGAGTATTTCTGAGAATATCACCGTGGAAAGGAGTTATGCGTTTCGGCAAGAAGGGCAAGCTCAACCCTAGATATATTGGTCCATATGAGATTCTCGAGCGGATTGGACCGGTGGCGTATCGTCTGGCATTATCACCGAATCTGTCGCATGTTCACAATGTGTTCCACGTGTCGGTATTGAGGAAGTACGTGCATGACCCGACTCATGTATTACAACATAGTCCCGAGGATATTCAGACAGATTTAAGTTACGAAGAAGTACCAGTGGAACTATTAGACCGTCGTGAACAAATACTGAGGACTAAGGTGATACCACTAGTAAAGGTACTGTGGAGAAATCATACTACTGAGGAAGCTACTTGGGAATCAGAGGAGACCATGCGAAGTGCTTACCCCCATCTTTTTGGCATTACAGGTGCGTAAATTCGAGGACGAATTTCTTTTTATAAGTTGGGGAGAATGTAATACCCCAAGACCCTAAATTTCTCTTCATAAACTAAATAGGAATAAATTAGCGACAAATTATACTTTCTTAACGTCGATATAAAATTTTTAATGACAATATATATATATATATATATATATATATATATATATATATATATATATTGATTGATTTATTTAACGTCGACTCGTATTTTAGCAATACATTTAATTTAAGTTTTTGGTTTATATTTAGGCCGCAGCAAAACTTCTTTAGTAATGGTTTACTTATTAGCGACGATTTCTCCAACGGGGTGACGTAACAACCATTTATAAATTTTTCTTAACACATCACGTATTGAAAATATTTTTTTATTGGGACCATAATTCTTTTATAAGTGTTAGGTTGGAAGTTTAGCGACAAGTGATGGGTAGGGTTCTTCTATTTTCTAACTAGGGTTTCTTGTGACCATATTTAGGCTAAATAGTTTGGGCAGCCGTCAAGCTCCCTCTAACTGTCGCACACCTAGAGAGAGAGCGAGACAAAGAGAGGGAGAGAGGGGCAGAAAGAGGGCTGCACAGAGAGAGAGATCAATGACTCATTCTGGCGAAACTTTCAGATAAGGTAAGAGATCGTCATCTTACATTCAGTTTTCAGTATATATGCATTTACATATAGTGGGCTAAAGGGGAACGGCATGTATACGGGTTTGTGAGCGTGATGGGTTTCTGAATGTGAGGTTGTGTGCTGCATGTTATGGGTGCTTGCATGGTGTGCCGCATAGTGCATATTGGTATAATGGTGTGTTGGGTTTTAGCTGTGAAGATGCGTGCGTGTGTTTTTGGTGTTGGACGATAAATTTATGGCTGTGAGGTGGGTGTGTGAATGTATGTGTATCATAGGTACAAGGGCAGAAAGAGAGAGAGAGATGCCGTGAGAATAATGGGTCTAAAGGTGTGTTGCTTTGGTAAGTTAAATGCATATGCCTTGTATTATGGAAGATGATCTGGCTATAGCATAAACAAACAGGTGAAATGAAGGAAGAAGGAGCCTACATAGCAGCCGCGAGGTGTGGGCATTTGTGTGTTAAGATGGGCATCATTTGGGAGAGTTAGTGTGTGTTAATTTCTGTGTATTTTCCTGTGAGTGTGAGTGGAAGAGTAAGGAAGGAGAGGAGCTGTTAAACAGCCCCATGAACTTGTGCATCTGAAAGCTGTTGGGGAGTGAAGATGGCAGCTAGTTTTTGTGAGTTTATGCTGAAATAATGTATGTGTATATGAACCTACGGTTAGTGTGGAGAGAATAGAAAGGAAGAAGAAGAGGAAATGGGAAGATGACTGTGTGTGTTTCGGTTGGACTTGGAGTGTAGTTGTTGGGTCTATGAAGATGAGCATGACAAATGTGTACATGTACATATATATTTACTTGTAATTAAGTGAGTGTATACATATAATATATATAGAAGTGTGTATGTGGATGTGTCAATGGAGGTAAAGAGAAAAGAGGGAGCAACATCAAAGTGTTCTGTTTGAGGAAACAATGAGAAGAATGAAGTCTGGAAGTGGGGAAGTGGGTCCGAAACGTTTTTTTTTTTTAAAGAATAAGAAGGGGAATGTTGTTGGTGACTGAGGGTTTCGTACACTAGTTGAAAAATTCTGAAACTTTACAGGATGATTCTTAGTACCATATTATAATTTCTGTGAAACATTTATATTTTTCTGATATCGTATGCATTTATTATATTTTCTGTAATTTCAAACTTATAAAAATCGTTTGGAGCCCTTAAACCCTGAAAATGTTTTCGAGAAAATTATAGTAATGTTTCTATAGTATAATAAAGACTCAGTGTAAATTTTGTGATTTTTAGAGTTCATTGTCTATCATTTCTCGATCGCATTGAATTTAACAAAATGAAACATTTTAAAATAGTTTTATTTCTTTCAATTTCTGATTTCAATTTCAGTAATTTTTACAAGCCCTCTTAAGATGTTACAAAAATTATGAGCTTTTATTTCGGACTAGAAAAATTATGGCAATTTATTGGTTTTAGTGTATTTAAGAAAATATTTTTTTTATTCAAAAAAAAAATATTATTCAAAAATTATATTTTTATTCCATATGCTATATTAAGCTATAAATAATGTTTAATGAACGATTAGAATATTTTTGGGATATTTTTGAGTCTCGGGGAATGTGACGAATTTTAGGGTAGGTTGGCCGTGTGGAAAACCGTTTCGTTGGGTAGAGAAATGGGTATGCTATAGATAATTATATTTAGATTTTAATGTAGTAGTATGAATAAGTGTTCTGATAAATGACTCTGCCAACCTAGGTTAACCTCGAGGAATTTGATTGAGAGCGTTTTTAGCTTCAGCGTGGATTGAGGCAAGGGATTTCTTCCGAAACTCTATTCATCTATTGATATCATGACATTCTTTCTGGTTTGTTATTAACGTTTTCATTGGACTCACTTATATTGTGATTGTGATGATATTGCATCGATTGCCATTAATACCCCGCTTTGAGCCTTATATGTTTATTGAAATTCCTTTTCGATGCTGTGTATTTATTTCTCATTATGCATCGAATTTATCATTGATTTATCGGTTATTGCACTCTGAATATTGACATTAGTTAGTGTATTGAGGAGTTATAAGGATGGTCTGTATCGGGGGTGATATAAGGATGGTCTGTTATTGTCAGGAGATGCTAGTACCCTAAGGGTCTAGCTAGTGTTCATATGCATATGCAACCTTATTGTTAGTGAGCACTGCCTGTGTGGCTTTGCTAAGTGTTACCCTGCACTGCCCTTGTGGCCTTGCGCCATACTCATGTTCAATATTATCTGCATTGCTTCAGTGAAATTGAAAGTGTATTTATTGAATTTTGAATTGAAAATATTTTTCTCCATTTTATCATTGATATTAAATTTTCCCAAAAATCGTTTGTACTCTTATTTGAGTTTTGAGCGACCTTACTGAGCTCTTAAAAGCTCACCTCCTTTTTTTGTTCCCTTCTGCAGGAAATAACCGTCAGTAAGATTTCAAGACGATCGAGCCTAAATTTTCAGAATAGTTTATGGTTTTCATTATTTGTTTAATCAAGCCTCGCTAGGGAACCGTTATGTAATTAGATATTTTAAGTACTTTATCATTGTTTTGAGACGGTTTGTTAAGTTAGTTGATGGACTATAGTGCTCTGATTTGAATGTTGTTGGGTTATCATTAGTAGTATTGAATTAATTGGGCAATTAAGGATTTGATGGATTGATCGGTTAACGATACGAGAATTTTGGGTTGTTACAGACCACTCTCCCACAGTTAGCTGTAAGTTAACTTATAGACTTTCGTAAGTCAACTAATAGACTTATATACTATATATAAAGCCAAAACATGGTTCGGTAGTGTAACACATTTTTGGTGTTACATAACTACCTATTTAGAATGGTAACAAGTAGCATTCCAAAATTTTTTCTAAAATATGACATAAAATATAAATCTTAAAATAGTAAATAACTACCTATAAAGACATGTTTATTTTTCATAATTTAAACTTCATAAAAACAAGTATAGTTAAAGTAAGTTATAAAAGTTCAAACTTGATATTAAAAAATAACCAATTGCTAACTTTATCTTTATACATGTTTGGTTTTAACAATCTCAAATTCATTAAAAAAAATTGTAGTTAAAATCAAATCTAAGTTTAATAACATGAAAATTTTTGCTAACTTATTTTGCCACATGCATGACTAACTTATTTTACTAGAGTTTAAGATTCATATTATTGAATGTGACAGTAAACACTTATACATGATTCTTGATTTTTTAAGTGGCCATAATAAAAACCTTATTTGGTAAATAACTACCTATAAAAACATCTTCAGTTTTCACAAATTAAAACTCATCAAAAAATATAGTTAAAATAAAATTTAAAGGCAAATTTGATATGATAATGATTTGTTAACTTATTTCAGGATAATATGGCTAACTTATTTTTCTGTAATTTAAAATTCATTTTATAGAATATGACAATAGACACGTATATGTGATTCTTGATTTTTTAAAACTAAATTTATATAAGTATATGTGTATATAAGTATTGAGACTATAGTGAGCGTGAGAGTAAGAGGTTACGGCTGTGAGCAGAGTGTGCGGATGCCGTGGTGTGGTGCGTAGGTGTGTGGGTGACGGGTATGCGTCGATTTTAGTGGGTGTGACTTGGTGGGTATGTGTGTGTGTGTGTGTGTGTATGTGAGTCGCTACCTTAATTACAGTATATAACATTGTGTGTATGGTGTGTGACATTACAGTATATGTGTGTATGTTATGTGCATGTGAGTGTGTGAAAAGGAGTAGAAAAGAAAGCACTGCCATGGCACAGTGCATGTGAGTTTGTGTATTATCCCACATTGGATGTGGAATAGTATGATATGACCCTTATAAGACCTTGCCAAGGAACTCATAAGTACCTATTTGGCTAGCCCTTTTGAGGGAGGCAATGCCCTGTGGTGGGGCCGTGGATCGGGTCGTTACAGATGGTATCAGAGCCGACTCTCGAAAGCTCGAGCTGGGATATCCAGTCGGGTTGTCGATGGTTGGGGAAACGAAGGCAAGCCCAGGTATATCCCACATCAAGAGGATGGTTGGGGCAACAAAGGGTGAGCCCGGTATATCCCACATTGGCTAGAGAGGAAGATTCTGGGCTTTGTGTGATTGAGCCTTAGCGAGGACGCTAAGGTATAAGGAGGGGAGATTGTAATATCCCACATTGGTGACCGAGTATTTTTGAGAATATCACCTTGGAAAGGAGTTATGTGTTTCGGGAAGAAGGGCAAGCTCAGCCCTAGGTATATTGGTCCCTATGAGATTCTCGAGAGGATTGGACCAGTGGCATACCGTCTGGCATTGTCACCAGATCTATCGCATGTTCACAATGTGTTCCACGTGTTGGTACTGAGAAAGTACGTGCATGACCCGACTCATATATTACAACATCGTCCCGAGGATACTCAAATAGATTTGAGTTATGAAGAAGTATCGGTAGAAATATTAGACCGCCACGAACAAATACTGAGGACCAAGGTGATACCGTTAGTAAAGGTATTATGGAGGAATCATGCTACTGAGGAAGCTACTTGGGAACCAGAGGACGCTATGCAGAATGCTTACCCCCATCTTTTCGACACTACAGGTGCGTAAATTCGAGGATGAATTTTTTCATAAGTTGGGGAGAATGTAATACTCCAAAACCTTAAAATACTCTTAATAAATTAAATCGGTATAAATAGCGACAAAATTTTAAATTTTAGCATTTGAAATATTTCTTTTTAGTGACAATTAAAAATACTTTGAGCATTGAAGTACTAAGTAACGACTTCTAGTGACAATTTAAAATTTTGGTAGCGGCGAAATTATGAGCGATGTTTTAGCAATGTGCTTATTAGCGACAATTTTTTTGTCAAACGAGGTATCATAATAATTGGTTGATGAATTTTCTTAACGCATAAATTATCATAAAGATTTATTGTAGGACAAATTTTTGAGGTAATAAATCTGTTTAAGAAATTTTAGCGACATAGTGGAGGAGAAGGGTTTTAGCGACAAAAGGATGAGAAGGGTTTGCGTATAAATATAAAACATTATCTAGGGCAGCCGTCAACAATTCTCTGGTGTGTTGTAGAGCGGCGGCAAGAGAGAGGGCTACCGAGAGAGAGAGAGAGAGAGATCTTCACAGAAGGGATTGAGAAGTTTCCCTCAGGTGATCAAGTGGGTATCCGGTAAGTTTACTCCTTTTTCTCCCTACCTTTTCTGTGTATTACGGGATCAAGGGGCTGGGTATGCAACCATGTTTGCATGAGTGAAAGAGAGAGCCGTGAATTACAGGGCTGTGGGCATGCGACCAAGAAAGAGAGAAAGAGTTGTGTGTGTGTACAAGTGTGTGTGAGTGTGGTTGAGAACTGCCGTGAAGCAGTCAGAATGAGGGTGCGATGGAGAGGTTGCCATCGGCGGCATGTGTGTGGATTTTTGTGTAGTGTGTGCCGTGAGAGGGGCTGCCATGGTTGTCTTTGTGCTGTGTGTGAAGGGGTAGCCATGGTAGCTGCCACGAGAGTGTGTGCATTGTGGGCTGATGTGTGTGTGTTGGGGCAACCACTAATGGGTATGTGAGTGAACTGGAAAAGAAAAGAAAAGGGGGGAAGACCCACTGCCATGGGATAGCAGGGGGTGTGGAAGGAGAAGGCCATAGTGTAAGGGTGTTAATAGAAAAGAAGAAAAGGAGAAAACAATGGGAAAAGACCCACTGCCGTGAGGCAGTGGGTGTATAAGAGATTGAAATGGGTGCAGAAAGAAGGAAGAAGAGGAATGGGTTGCAAGTGTAATGGAGTGTGATGAAGTGCACATATGGGTATATATGTGTGGGTATCCGTGAGTGCAGTGTGTGTTGGAACAAAGAAGAGAAGCTACTGTCGTGGGGCAGTAGCTGTGTGAGTTTTGTGTAAGTTTTGTGCTTGTGGTGTAGTGTGTAAGCGAGTGTGAATATTGGAATTTCAGGAGAAGGAAGAGAGGCTGAGTTTCAGCCATGAGAAAGGGTAATGCATGGGGCTTGAGAAATGAAACGGAGACAGTGTTGAGGGGCTGAAACCAGCCGTGAAGTGTGTCATGTGTGTGTGTGAATTGTGTGTGTATGAGTGAGTAATAGGTGGGTGTGAAGATGTGTTCAGTGTGTGAGTATGTATATATATGTGCTATGTGGGTGAAGTGAGTTGAACAAAGGAAAACAGGGGAAGGGAGTAGGGAGCGGCAGGGGGAAGTGCTGCTGTGAGTGGAGAAATGCTGTTGTGCTGTGCTGTGCTGTGATGTGTGTGTGTGTGTGTGTGTGTGTGTGTGTATGTAGTTTAACATTAGGCTTAGCACAAATTTTGGATATCATATAGTGAATATTAGAACGTGAAATTTTATATTATAGTACCTGAGACAATGCTAGAATTACTGGTGAAATTTCATAATTTTCTGAGTTCATATGTATTTTTAATATTTTTTGTAAGTTTAAAATGGTAAAATTATTTTGAAGCCTTTAAACCCTGAAAATGTTCTCGAAAAAATTACAGTAATACTTTTATAGAATAATAAAGACTAAGTGTAAATTTTGTGATAAGAATGGTCTGTTAAGACAATTGATGTATTGTAGTGCTCTGATCTGAATGTTAGTGGGTACCTTTAGTGGTAATGAATAAATTGGATAGTTGAGGAGCTGATGGAATGATCGGATAATGCTCCGAAAATTGTGGGGCATTACAGTTATTGTAATATCTCATATTGGATGTGGAATAGTATGAGATGACCCTTATAAGACCTTGCCAGGGCAGCCTTGAGTGTGAGTGTTTTGTGTGAGGTGTTTGGGCCTGTGTGTAGAAGGGTATTGTGAGAAGTGTGTGCTTGTGATCGAGGTGTGGAAAGGGGCTGCAATGGCAACCCCAAATACTGCATACGTGAGGGTATGAACTTGCAGTGTGTATTGTGGGAACTTGTGTGTGTTCATAAAAGAAGTGGGTTATGAGAAAGGATGGGAGAAGATGAAAGTGGGTGAAATGGGTGCACGAGTGTGTTTGTGTGTATGTGTGTGTCCGTGAGAGTATGTGTGTTGTGTGCAAGAAAGGGAGGCTGCCATGGGTGTAGTGTGTACTGTGGCTGTGGTTCGTGTACATGAAAGGGGGGAACGGGGAGGGAAAGTTGCAGCAAGGGGGGCTGTTGTGCTTTGCATTGTTGGATGTGCGTGCGTGGTTGCAGGGGCGGATCCAGAAAGTGTAATCGGGGGGTGGGGTGCTAAAAAATTATAATAAAAAATTTGATGGCTAACATAAAAGAATTCAAAAGATTCAAGTTCATATAAAACATGAATAATAAAACACACATTGTAATTAGTGTCACTATTAAATTCGTTAAATTCAAAATAGATTACTCAATTTGTCTACTACCAATATATTTTCAATATGTATAGTGATTTATTTAACTTGTTAAGATTAGTTAACAATAAATTTCAAATTTTGTATGAAAAAAGCTTAACTCTTACTGTATGAATATTGCTAATTTGATTATTAACTATATGACTACATTAGTTACGTATAAGTTAACCAACTATAAGAATTTAAACTAAAAAAAAAAGAATGAACCTTAATTTATTATTATTTTTTTTTTGTAATGTGGATTTAAAATTTGGGATCTAGAAAAATGAAGATAAAGCAAGAAATGACAAAAGATGAAGACTATGATAAGGAAAAGACACAACAAAATGAGATCCTAATAAATTAATATTACAATATAATGGATTTTTGTAAACATTTAGAACATTTAAAATATGTTTATTCATTAGTGTGTGTAAAGGAAAATGGGAGGGTGTGTGTGATTGAGTGTGTTACGGGTTTGGACGTAAGTGGAATGAAGAAGAAGATGGGTTAACAGCAAATGAGTTTATGCAGTAGAGTGGTACACTATGCTTGCACAGTTATACCACGTGACTGCGAGGAATCGTAAAATTGTCATAAAACATTGAAACTTTACGGGAAGGATTTAAGGGCTACATTAGAATCACTGTCAAAATGTCATATTGACAGTAAAATAGGATGTATATACCATCATTTTTTTCACTAAATATCATAAGATATTTAGTGGAAAAAACGATGTTACATACATATCTACGTACATACATATAATGTCATATTTCTAATCCTTATCGTAAACAAAATATACATGGGGTTTTACTTTTCAATGGCATCTCATGACAAAAAACGTGAATTTTTCTAAGTAACTAAATTTGCAAACTAAATAAGGCTAATTAGTAAGTCTTATTGAATAACTCAGAAATTATTGTAAGCATTAAAATTTAATATTAATTTATGAGATAATCAAATAATTAGATGATACAACTGACTAGAACTTTTAATAGAATGAAAATCGTATGATACGCGTTTTAAAAAAAATCTAGCCGTCACAAATTTTAGAAAAGTATTTATGTAGTATGTAAGTTTTGCCAAACCTTTGGTAGACTAATTTAGACTTAATATTTGCTAACAACTTATAACCTTGCGACGCGAAATTGTAATTAATTTCAATCTTTAACGGGTTACTCCCACCTGGGGACCCTTTTTCATAGAGATAAAATAGTCGATAAATTTTCTTAGAGATATTTTTGGTAAACACTTGAGCACAAAATTAAACTTACCCTTTTTAGAGATACTCAAGCCACTTAAGTTTACAATACACGCTATTTAAAGATGCCACAAAAACACACTTTAAATGTAAGATCTAATTTAATTGTACACACACACACACACACACACAGAGAGAGAGAGAGAGAGTGTGAGAGAGAGAGAGAGAGAGAGAGAGAGAGAGAGAGTAAAGAGACTGCAGCCTTTTTCTTTTCCACTTGTTGTGCATATTGTTACACCATTTAACATTCAACTAATAAAATAAACTTTACATTTCTTTCTCTTCCACGTCAACATGTCCCATTTAAAAGTCAATACCTGAGATTATACAAAAAAAGTCCCATTTAAAAGTCAATACCTGACATTTGTTCAATGTTTCCGAACCATAATAGTTAGTTCTCACATTTGTCACTAGAAATAATAAAAAGCTAGCAGATATAGTTTTCGACATCATGTTTTTCCAAATTTAGTTGTTGACACTTTTAAGTGCACCTTCTAGGACCCATGGATTTTCCCTTTAATTTGCAATAATTATCAATTAATGTTAACAGACTATCATCAGTAAAACATCACTGCTACAGTAAACGAAACAATCTTATGTATTGCATGATAACAAAACTAAGAAATGCAAGAAACAAAAAGAGTATTTTGGATGTGATCTTTATTTCTAAACTGAAAATTTTTCGGGATGAGTACTTTTTACATTTGCAAGCCCTATCTAGTTTGAAAACTAATTCTGACATCCTAAAACTTGGGCTATGTTTGGTAACCTTTCCATTTTCTATTTTTTCTCCAATTTTGTAAATCGGAGAAAAAAAACGCGTTTAGCACACAAAAGATTTAGTATTTGGAAGGGATTCATTGATTCTCTAGAACTGTAATTACGTTCTTGTTCATTACGCTAAATTGATCATTTCGTTCTTTGTGCTTTAGATTTTTATTTTGGTTTGCAATCTTTTTGTTGTTATTTTTTTTAGTAACTTCAAGAGTTCGTATCTTCTTCGTTCTTTATCAAATAACAATGTTCTTAAACTTTTTGAATATCCCAAACAGTCTATTACAACTTTGTAGTATTGAGTTTAGTGGAAATCTTACTGATTATTATTTTGAAAAGAGTTAATTACGCGGTTGACCACTGTACTATTAGGCAAATTTCACTTTGACCACTGAACTTTAATTTGTCTCAAAGTGACTATTGAACTCTTTAATTTGTTCAGTTAAGTCATTCCGTTAGGTTCAGTTAACAAAAGGTCCGTTAAATCATTTAATTTAGGGGCAAATCCGTCAGTCTCTATTCTTTTTTTTCTTCCTCTTCTTCTTCTACTTCATTCTTCTTTCTTGTTCGATGTCTTCGACCTCAACCAAGCATCAGCACCACCGAGCACAGCCACCGCTCCACCACCAACCACCACGCGCAACCGCGACACCAATCCAACACAACCACCACGCGCAACCGCGAGACCAACCCAACACCACCGCCATAGCCACGACCACCTTCTGTCCTCCACCATTAAACTCACAATCGCCACCAATACAGTCCACCACTACCACCAAAAAACTAACCCATTAACACCACAGATCTGAAACTTAAAAAAAATGATTTAAAAAGGAAAAAAATCCATCGGCGCAATCAGACGCCACAAAACCACCATAGCAGCTCTACATCGGTGCAATAGGCCCAATTGGAAGCCACAAATCACTATACTAGCTCTCCGTCGGAGCAACCGACGCAATTGGAAGCCACAAACCACCATACCAGCTCTCCATCAGCGCAACCGCCGCATTACTATCCATCCAAATCCAAAAATTAACTGACATCATGGAGGGCGGGAGCAAGACCCACGGTGCTTTCCGTTGGATAACTTTGACGGGCGATAATCACGATGAGCAATAGAACTGATGGTGGTCGTGGGTATGGCCATACTTGTGCAGTACTTGACGGGTGGTTGAGACGGAGGAAGAAGAATAGGAGAAGAAAAAGAAAAAGAAAAGTAGAAAAGGATAAAAATAAGAAAAGAAGATAAAAAAAAGAAGTAATATAAAAAAATTGAGTTTCTATGTTTGGACAATTTTGCCCCCACATGTGCCTCGCACATGGACACTTAACAGACCTTTTGTTAACTGAACCTAACGGAATGACTTAATTGAACAAATTAAAAAGTCCAATAGTCACTTTGACACAAATCAAAGTTCAGTGGTTAAAGTAAAATTTGCCTAATAGTATAGTGGTCAACCGTGTAATTAACTCTTTTGAAAATAGCTCCAAATATTAGTGCTTATGTTTTTGGTAATTCAAGTGAGCCACTTTTTATTTGCTCTATATTTCTTATTTCTCGTCTATTGATGATCTTGGACATTTTGGAATACTTAAAGTACTTTTCTTAACTTTGTAGTTTTAGGTTTATCAGAGTCCTTCATTTCCTTGTCAAAATTGACTTCGAACATTATTGCGCAGTATAAATTTTTCTGTTTTTGACACTGTAAATCAATCCACTTTGATTTGCTCTATTGTTTTTATGTCTTACTAGTTTTTGATGAGTCAAGACATTTATGGAATCCTTAGAAGTCCTTTTTAACTTTTGAGTTTAATGATTTATTAAAATCCTTTCTTGGCCAAAATCAAGTTTGAAAGTTGTTGGTCAGTGTAAAAGTTGCCGTTTTGACACTGTAATTCTACTTTGACTTGCTCTCCCATGTTCATTTCTTATTAGTTTTTGATGACCATAGACATCATGAAAGCATGTAACAAGTCCCTTCAACTTTTATGTTTTGGTTTTTATCTCTTTGTTGAAGTTGCCCTTAAATAAATCTATTTTGTGTAAAATCATGTGAACAAGAATGACTTTGTTGAATTCAAACTCTATATTTTTCTGGTGAGCCATGTTATAGAATACGTGACTTTTCTATTTTTGACTTATATATCCACAAGGATTAGAACATGAGCTAACTCAGCAGAGTGAGCTAGAGATCATGATCTTAATTTCTGAACCTTGCCTCATGCGATAGTGATAACATGTGTGATGTATTTCTGAATGGCCCCCCTGGTCTTCGTCTTTGTACTAACACAATATTCAGATTTTGATAGCTATCCATTTGAAGACTTTCGAACTTATTTGAAGTGTTATTGAATTTGTTGGAGTCTTTTGGAAATAAAGAATGTTGTTATCTGAACTATAAGAAGTGTTTCGAACTTATTTTATACTTCATTAAACAATACTGCAAATGCAATGACTTATGAGAATTTGTTTCTTTGACATTTTAATGTCCAATTGGTACAATCTATTTGATCTTGTTGCTAATCTGATTTTGAAGTAAAAAGTGCATTGGTTTGGTATTCGCCATGCACCTTTATATAGTATTTTATCAATTCCAAGTACTATTATCGATATATATATATATATATATATATATATATATATATATATATATATATATATATATATGTTTTGTTTTTTGTGGGTGAGTGTATGTGATTATCTTTACTAGGCTTTATGCTCACCCCCCCCCCCCCCCCACCCCACTTTCAAGTTTTGATAGTTGATCCATTTGAAATAAAGAATGTTGTCATTAGAACTATAGGAAGTGTTTCGAACTTTATTTTATACTTCATTAAACTATATTGCAAATGCAGTGACTTATGGGAATTCGTTACTTTGAACTAAACAATACTTCACTGATCTGATTTTGAATTAAAAAATGCATTGATTTTGATATTTGCCATGTAACTTCGTATAGTATTTTATCAATTCCAAGTACTATTATCTATATAGCATGTTTTGTATTTTGTGGGTGAGTGTTTGTGATTATATTTACTGGGCTTTATGCTCATCCCCCACTTTCAAGTTATCAGCAAGTGTTCGGAGTTTTACAACGGATTATAAGGAATGGCTAAGTAAGAAAATTTCTAGTGAAGGATTTTCCTTTTACAATTGTTTTCGGATAGAGAGTAACAGATGGCTAAGTAGCCTTTGTTATATTTGGTATGATTGTACTCATATTGATGTTGCTTGCGAAGAATATGGACATGATGTTACATTGGAAGTTTCATGGTGTATAGAATGCTCTACTCTATCTTTAAAGGTACTTAAGGTATTTAAATGAGTAAGATTTTGGAAGTAGGGTGTCCAGATTTTTCAGAGAATTTAGGTCGTTAAAGTGATCCTATTTGCAACAAGCCATGGGAGATGAACTGCAAGCCCTCACAAAAACTCACACTTGGGATATGGTTGGTTTGCCTTTTGGAAATCTGTTGTCAACTGCAAGTGGATTTATAAGATTAAGTCCCACTATGGTAGCTCTGTTGAGCACTACAAAGCTCGTTTGGTTGCGTAAGGGGTTCACTCAGGAATATGTCATTGATTATGAGGAGAATTTCGCTCCTGTTGCCAGAATTACCGCTGTCCGGTGTCTACTTCCTATTGCCTCTACTTGCAAATGGACCCTTTGGAGTAAAATCATAAGTTGTGAATTTTTTTCCTGATTGAGATTATTTATTGCACGGACATGATTAGCTAGGACTCGTATACGCCCGTTGAAAACATTCATGTCCATGTCCTTGCATTTGAATGGCAACTCTCCATTTCAGTGCAACTGTTCAGCATTTGCAACCAACACAACCGTTGCCCAACGGTTGGCATAAGAGCAACGATTGCCATATATCCCATTAACCCCTATAAGGAAATGAAGTAATCAAACTCATGGAATTTACTCGATTCATAGTTTGAACATTCTTTATTAATAACCCAATAGCACTCGGTATTCCTGTGCGACACTTGTGGGCTAACATTGGATTCATACGAGACTCACAAACATAAGCTACGAAAAAACTGATCCTTTACGTCTTAATTATCAACTACTACTCAACCCTAACCAGAAAACTAATGCAAGTAGATATTGTCGCCTGATTTTATCAAGCAATGGGCACTGGGGTAGCTATCACGTTGAGAGGATGCCTTCTATTCACAATGAACCCAAATGCTTCTGTCATGTCAAGTTCTTCAGGTTTGATCCCGCCCGATAGCTCCCAGTTGAAGTGATACAACATTGTGGCAAGCAGCAGTTCAATAGTTATAGTTCCAAATGCTATGCCTGGACACATCCTCCGACCAGTCCCAAATGGGAGGTACTCGAAGTTAGCCCCCATATAATTCACTGAAGATTCCTCAAACCTCTCTGGTACAAAACAATCAGGCTTATCCCAATGTCTTGGATCCCTGCCTATTGCCCAAAGATTAATGAAGGCTTTTGTTTTCCTCGGAATGTGAAAACCATTAATTTCACAATCTTCCTTTGATTCCCTTGGCATCAAGGCACCTGGTGGATGTAATCTCAACGTTTCCTTGACAACTAGCTTCAAAAACTGAAGTTCATGAGTGTCTTCCTCATGGATTTTTATCTTTCCCTGGAGGACTCGTCGTACTTCAGCTTGTACCTTCACCATCTCTTTTGGATTTTTCAGTAACTCTGCCATTGCCCATTCTATTGTAGTCGCTGTAGTATCAGTCCCACCAGCAAAAATGTCCTGAAAGATGGGGAGAGGGAGGGAGGGAGAGAGAGAGAGAGAAAAGATAAAAGAAAATGAAATTTTAATTTCATTTAGGGGCAATAAAGTCTTTTCGTCAAAACCGTTATATATTTTTGTATTCGGTTTGGTCAACGGATATAAGTGTAATCTGTCAAAACTAATGAACACGCCTGTAATTTCACCCTAACCTCAGAGACTTTGCAATAATTATTCCTTAATCAAATAATTACAATGTAACGTTTTAGCCACATGGGTACCGTTTAAAAGTAGAATGCATGTCAAAATGTGAAGTTATTTTGGCCAGCAAAATATAAGTCTTGACGCCCAGTACTGAATTACATATTTCTTGTTACATGGAGTAGTGAATAAATAATGTGTATCAGTTAAATGTACAAGGGCGAAACTTGGTATAAACATTGATGTATTCTATTGTACATACGAATTAGCTATCATGTCTAAGATTAAAAAAAAAGAGTAATAATTTGTACTAGTATGATCTTGAAGTGGGGTGGGGGGGGGGGGGTGGGGGGGGGGGGGTAATTGAGAAAGCTGCAATAACAAGTTTAGAGATAGAGAAAGCTCTGCCTTCTCTCTATAACCGTTTTTCATATTCTGAGATTCCATCACCATTTCTTACTCAAATTCAAGGGATTAGCGCACTGATTCATCAACATTAAGCAATGATGAACATGAAAACATGATTCCATTGGTAACAAGAAGATCGGAGTGACTCCGAGGTCCCCCAAAGGACCCCTTTGCTGCTGATTTTGTTGGAAAACAATGGAACACGACTCATGAGAAAGGTTCATCTACTGTTTCATCAAATGAACATAATGCGAATGGATTTACAGTCATGCTGGGATCCTCAAAAGCTATGGACGTGAAGGACATTCGACCGGAGAACCTGCCGAACACAAGTTCTGACTCTGATGAAGGTTTAAGCATGGGTAAGACTGAGTTACAGGCATGCATCAATGACTTGAGGAAGGAAAACCGTGAACTTAAAGATCAAATGGAGCGTATAATCAGGCTGTTACAGAACCCTAATTTGGAACAGCATAAACAATGTGATTTGCATGAGAAGATGACAGAGATGAAGGCGCGTGAGAGCATCAACATAACAGAGCACGTCATCCAGGAGAAACAGTTATCTGGTAAGGAGCATGTGCCTAACGTAATACAAAAAAAAAAATAGAAAGAAGGTGGAATTTCCAGATCTGATCAGTAAAGACAATCCAATTCACATGGAATGCCCCCAAAACAGAAAATCATTTGCAGAAATCTTGGCGTCAAAGCCAGAGGAAAATGAGGGAATGCAACTAACCTACATACCTCCCAGTACGATAAATGGAGTCAAAGGAGTAGGAGTTCAACAATGGCAACTCAATTGTTACGTATGTTCTTGGTGCGAACCTCCTTATCATGTTATGAAGGGCTTTTTGGAAAGAATATGGAGAAAGTTTGGAACATTCAAGTTGAGCCTCTTGAAATCTGGAGTGTATATTGTAAGATTTGAGGATCAATCAGCTCAAAGTAAAATAATAGAATTGGGGCCATGGACATTTGATAGCAAACCACTAATCACAAAGCCATGGACACCAAATGTCTCTCTCGAGAAGGAAGGCACCAGTACTATTCCTATATGGATTCGCCTATCGCAATTACCACTTCACATATGGTCGAAGGAAATGCTAAGCCGAATAGCCAGCTTAGTAGGTAAGCCACTGTACACATATAAGATGACTGCGAATCAAGAGAGATTAACATATGCCAGGATATGTGTGGAAATGAACATAGAGGATGAACTTCCTGAGAGTGCCAATAAAAGATCCCATTGGGGAAATTTTCAACCAAAATGGAATGGAGAATGAAAGAGAACACAGCTAACAGAGTCTGTGCAAATACACAAGAATGAAAAGGAAGTGAGATAGAAGATACACACAACAACATAACTCTGATCAAGCAGTGTCAACCATAGAACCATGAGAGCAGCCTAATTGCTCTATCAAATCAATTTGATGCAACTGCACCAGATGCAGAGGAAACTGAGATAATGGAAACCAGTATGAGCAGGCCTATTAACATGACAACTGAAGAGGAAACTGAGGTAATGGAAATCATTATGAGTCAGCCTAGTGAAAGTGCAAGTATGCAAGTAACTAAGAAAAGCGTTAGACCTGCTGGAAAAGGAAGTAGTTCAAAAACTAAAAGATGATTGCTGCATGTTTGAATGTGAGGGGGTTTAATGACCCCATAAGACGACATGATGTCATGAAAATGCTGAAAAAAAGAAACATTCAGTTGGTAGGTTTGATTGAAACCAAGGTGAAGTTAGAAAATGTACAAGGAATAGTCAATAGGTGGATGTGGAAGAATCGGTGGGAGTTCATCCACAATAGTAATAATAAAGGAGGTACAAGAATATGGATCTGATGGCAGCACCAGATATGCAAAATTACCTCAAAATTAGTTCATCCTCAAGTGATTACAGTAGATGTAATTCAAGAGAACATGGATTTATAATATAATATATAGCTTTTTAACATCATTTTGGAAAATAAAAAAATTGGTGGTCTTGTTTGGATAAGAGCACATGACCAACAAATAACTACATAATTGTTGTTAATTAAAATTACAGCAATGATAAAGCTTATTCGTAAATCTAATAGTTGAAAATAATTTAACATTATATACTAAACATGTTAGTGTATCTAAAGGTATGCAAATATTAGTTTGGATGTGATTTCTATTTTTCAGTTTATATAATTTTGGAGGAACTATATGAGGCTGTATTAGAAAAAATGGTACAATTAAATCAAATAATTGTTAATTACTATAAAAGAAAACATTTAAAACCTTAAAGATGCAAAAATATATCCATGTAATTCTACAAAATAACGATTAACCAGCTTGTTTTTTGCATAGGGCATTTACGATCAATAAAATGACTTTTTGATTTATACTTAATTTTCATAAAAAAATCGAAATAATTGGTAAATCTTAGATAGTTATAATCATTCAAATTCAATTATAATTATAGTGGTACTGATTACAGCTATGAGTGGTAATTATTATACAAATTCAATAGTAAGTCGTTAATTAACGCTTGCTCTTAAAAAAATATTAACCTAAAATAAAGATATTTATTTTCCTTTGCAGGCTCATTACAATTATAGGTATAAGCCCACATATTTAATTTTAGGGTTATATTATGTTGTGATAAAACAATTGTAATTCATAAGAAAATATTATTAAATGCAAATAATAGATATAGAATATAACTTGACAATAAAAAATAGTCTTATAAGATGTGAAAAATAATGTCAACAAAGTAAAACTAGGACAAGTTATCTTCATCAACTTAAATATTCTCATTACTAGCATATTACAAGAATTAAATAAAAACATATATATATATATATATATATATATATATATATATATATATACATATGTGTATGTGTGTGTGTGTGTGTGTGTGGTCGTTCCGTTGAAATTTAATTTTGCAAAAAGTGATAAGGTGTATATAGAAGTCCTATAAATTCAATATGCAGCTTTAATCCTTTTAAATTTCTACTTAATAGTTATTATAACCTCAAGAACATTTGTAACACCTTAAAATCCCTCCGATGTTTAGGAATTAAATTCATATATAACATTTAAAATTTAAAAGGGATACGTAATAGCGTCATTATTTTTAATTACAACTAAAATTATATTCGCTATTTAACTCTATATGGTACTGACATGACTATTCTATGACTCTAGGCGCTAAGCCTCTATTCATTCGAAATACTACTTGACATCTTATAACAAAAATAAAAGAAGGTAAGTAACCAGCTGCTCTACTGTGTCACTATCTATTCTTTGTCTTTCAATTTACAATACAAAGAAAGTACAGATAAACACACGTGTATGCAAATATTTCATACTAATTGCATGCATCCTAATCAAACAAATAATGTTGTTTATTAATCAAGAGTAATTAGAGATAAAGCAAGTGAATTCATTTTTTGATATTTTACTTAAGTTAGTCGTCATTAATATAGGTACAAAGGTTATTTATTATAGGCAAATAAGATATTTTTCATACTATTAATAAATTTTTTTACCTCATGATATATAGCACACAATAATACATTTTTTGAAAATTTTATGCTATTTTATATTTTATAAACCGATCCGAGCTTGACTTGGGTTACTGGGCTAGTTGATGATTATTGCACGTACAAGAATAGATTCATGGGTTCCAAAAGGTGCACTCAAATGTGTTAACAAATGGTTTCAGCAAATGGTTTCTTAATTAGTGTGGTTGCTTTAAATTTGTTAATCACAATTTAATCAGCTATAAACAAACAAATTCACAAAAACACTAAAAATACATTTAAGTGATGTCAAAAAGTATGTTTGCTAGCTATTTATTATTTCTAGTGACAAAAATATGAATTAAATATTGTGGTGCCGAGCCATTGAAGATCCAGTCCCTTCAGCCCCGTCTAACTTTATGGTGCTGAACCATTGAAAATCTTCTCCTTGCCCCTCTTATTCATTACTTTCTTGGTCATGCAATGGCTGCAGTATGACTACTAGGAATTCAGTAAGGTGCACTGACCAATAACATTCAAACTCAATTTCGAACAAGAATCCGAAGGATCTGACAAAACTTTATACTACAAAGTTGAAGAAGACTTTTAAAGGATTTCAGAATGTCTAAGATCATTAAAAACTAAAGAGAAATGAATAAGATAGGGTAAATCAAAGTTGGTTGACTTGAATTGACAGAAATATAAGCATAAAAATGTTCAAGTCTGACTTCGAATATCAATCAATTATATTTTGCAAAAAATCAAAACTACAAAGTTGTAGTCGACTCTTGAGGTTTTCAAAAAGTGGAAGAACACATAAATTGGACGAAGAACGAAGAAGATACATACTCTTGAAGTTACCACAAAATGAGTAACAATCAAGGATGCAATTAAGGTTCTAGAGCACCAATAAATCCGTTCTAAAAAATAAATCAATTGAGGAAATATTGATATGTAGATTTCAGGTGGGTAAATGCATTAGAATACTCTTACCTCAAAGAAGCGACTTTGACTGATCACAACCATATCCTTGAAACCCAAAAGCCTTTTTCTCTTTTTCTTTTCATTTGTCTCAAAAAATATGAAGACTCTTATGTCTTCCTTCTCCATATATAATTTGTGAATATAATTATAATAGAAGTCCTAATTTCTAGTGCAATTATAATACAACTTGAAGTCTTCATTGCTAACACAATCATAATATATTGTAAAGTCCTAATCCTAATCCAAGTCAAAATCTCTTTCAATGCGTAATTTATTCACATTAGCTACTAATAATATCAAATACTTATTTCGTCACTAAAAGGACTGCCAAATACTATTCTAATTAATATTTACATGATGTTCCCGATAAAAATAAAATCTGAGGTGTTACAATTTTTCCACCTTATAAAATTTTCATCTTCGAAATTTGGTATTTTTTTTTACTGCTGTTCTTAATGATATCTGATCTTAGAATTCCACCGGCGTATACCTCAAGTGCATATATAACTAGATCCATTCAAACGATTGGCAATCAACCCAAATATAATTTCGAGCAAGTTATATGCACTAAAGGCCTCAAAGTATAAGGTTGTTTGATATGTATTGATCATAATTTAATTCACCGATAATTATGGTCATAAGCACCAATATTCTTAAATTGCAAGCTCCCGCATACTATAAATACTATTGCTATATATTACTCTATGTCCATTTATATCATTAAATCGTCGCTAAATGATAAAGTTTCACCAAACGAATATTGGTCACTAATATTCAAGTGAATTATTATAAATTCACCATAAACCCATTTTAGATCTAGGGCATTACATTCTCCTCCCGTTAAAAGAAATTCGGCCGGCCTAGAATTTCACAAGGCACTACGTTTTCACCACGTAACTCTCATAGCAATAACACAATAGCAGAGCACTGTCTAAACATTGCACTGGAGTTCATGTCCCACAAATACTCAAACGTAATAATTCACTTCCAAATCGTATCATCAAGATTAAACCTATCAGATCATCACTTATGTTCTAATGTTTCTAGAACCAAATGAACTGATGACCTTGATGTTTAAAGTTTAGCCTTTATTCCAAATACACTCTTAAATTCAATACCTATGTTCACAAGGTTTTAACTAACTAACTAATGTTTGAAATTTATCATCACATATAAGTACTTGATTTTATTAGTGGCTAATGTAATTTCATTACGCATTGGACGAGGATTAGGACTTCACAATATATTATGATTGTGTTAGAAATAAGGACTTTAGGTTGTATTAAAATCACACTAGCAATTAGAACTTCAAGTCATATTTTAATTATATTAGCAAATTATACGATGAGTAGGAAGACATAAGAGTCTTCATAATTTTAGAGACAGAGGAGAAGAAAAAGAGGAAAAGGCTTTTAGGTTTCAAGGATATGGTTGTGATTGATCAAAGTCGCTTCTTTGAGGTAAGTGTTTTCTAACGTATTTACCCCACCTGAAATATGTTTATCAATCTTTTCTTCAATTGATATATTATTTAGAAGAGATTTATTGGTGCTCTAGAACTCTAACTAAGTTCTTAATTTTTTGCTAAAATTGATTATTGAGTTTGATTCACATTTTGTTGTTACTAATTTTATGGTAACATTAATAATCCTTATCTTCTTCATTCTTTGTCCAATTTCTGTTTTCTTACACTTTTTAAAGACGTCAAAGAGTCTACTATAATCTTTTAGTTTTAAGTTTTTTTTTTCAAAATATAACTGATTAATATTCGAAATTTGAGCAGAACATTTTTTACTTATTTTTGCCAATTCGAGTCATGAAAGAGTCCTCTCTAACTCTCTGGTTTTATGTTTTATCAGAATCCTTCTATTTCTTAATCGAAATTGGGTTTGAAAGTTTTTTGTCAGTATAGAAGTTACTATTTTGACACTTCAAATCAACTTACTTTAACTTTCTATATCTTATTAGTTTCTTATCCATTTCTAATGATCTTAAACATTATGGAAACTGCAAAAGTACTCTTCAACTTTAATGCTTTGGGTTATCATTGAGCTTTGAAGAGTGTATCGGATTTTGTGGCTAAGTTTGACCGTATGTGAGACTCATTTTGTTTTGCGTTATTTTGAGAGTAGAGTGAACACTGATTCGGTAGCTGATATACATTCAAAATTATTTGTTGATCGAGGATTTTATGTCATTTAGTGATTGATCGAGCGAGTGAGTGTTTTAACACTCCGTAAGTTCGGGATGTTAATGATCCGGATTTTCGGGTCATTACAAAAGTACTGCTAAAGGTCTTCCTCAATATTATGGATGTGGTTTTTATTTTTGAACAGAAAATTTTTGTTGTATTATTACTTTTTATAGTATTTGCAAGCCCTGTCTAGTTTGAATACTAATTTTAACATTCTAAAAGTCCATTTAAGTGTTACACTAACCTATTAAGACTTGATTTGTAATAGTATATCATTTAAAAATACTTTAAAACATTAGTAGCAAACAAAATTTAGAAGAAAAAAAATGATGTAAAAAGCCCATTCAAATAAAACTTACTTTAATATTAGTTCACCAAATTCAAAATAGAAAGTTATCAAATGATATATAGCATTTATAGTTCTTGTGGTAAAAAAAAAACCTGGTTTTTTATATGAGAGATATGATAATAAGGGGTTGTTTGATAAAACTGAAATTTAAGTGACAAAATAGTTAAGCATTGAATTCGTAAAATTGAAAACTTTAACCGACTGAATTTTTACTCAAAAATAAGTTAACATTTTTGATAAATCAAAAGCAGATGTTTGAAAATTGTTTATTTACTTTTTTTGGAGGGCTAAAATTGTGTTGGTAGTGGTGGTGGCAGTGACGATGGAGTAATAGTGATGGTAGTGGTGACGGCAATGACAGTGGAGGTGAAAAGGTGTTAATGGTGGCGGTAATGGCGTGTGAAGACATAATATTCATAATTATGATAATAGCGATAGGCGGCGACATGACAGTCATGACGGTAGATGTAGTATGGTTGATCTTTAGATAATTTTGACTGAAATGGACATGGTAACAACAACAACGGTATGGTGGAGGTGGCGGTGTTCTCGTGGTGGTGTTGGTGGCGGTGGTGAAAATGGCTAGGTCGTGGTAATTGTGATGGTAGTAACAAAAAGAAATAATGGTTGTGGTGGTAGTTGTATTGTGGTGGAGGTGGTGTTGCCAACAAATTAATTGAGGCGGCAACGTAGTAGTAATTATTTTTTTATGTAAAAATATGTTAAATAACTTTTAGCCATCTCACTTAGAATTAAGTGATCAGCATTAAGTCCACCATGACTTAAAAGTTTAGTCTATTTTTGGTATGAATTAATTTTTTGAGTGATATAAGTTATCAAACTCATTTAATTGAAAAATATTGAAAACTTTAAGTTTTAAGTGCTTAATTACATTATCAAACACAACCTAAGTCATTTATATTGCTACTTAAACTTGCAAGAAAAATGAAGCTTATTAGTAGATTTTGTTAGCCCTATGGGTAGATGTCCTTTATATTTTGTTTTGATGATAAAAATCCATTGATTTGTGTTATACTTTGTACTTTGAGTAGATGCTTAGTCTGTAAAATCTTACTCACTCATTAAGACACATTTAAAAACTTTAAAAACTAGAACGAAACCAAGAAAAGTCTAAAGGAATAATTTGGAAGCATTGGAAAGGCTTCAAAGCAATCAAGAACATGGAGCAAATATTTTGTAGAAATGCAAGAAAGACTAGGTTCAATTTCAGTTGTACTTGCATTTTCATTTTGTAACTGGTCTTTGATTGATGCATAAGCTGATGAATTTGCCGTAAATTGACCCTAGGCCTTCGTGGTTACGTTGAAAGTAGTGTGGGGGTAAAAAATGAGTAGTTAGTTATAAAACCGCTTCAAGATGCCTATAAGTTACAGTCGTCTCAAAGAGAGAGTACTCTCCCACAGTTAGCTGTAAGTTAACTTATAGACTTTCGTAAGTCAACTTATAGACTTCTATACTATATATAAAGCCAAAACATGGTTCGGTAGTGTAACATATTTTTTATGTTACATAACTACCTATTTAGAATGGTAACAAGTGGCATTCCAAAATTTTTTCTAAAATATGACATAAAATATAAATCTTAAAATGGTAAATAACTACCTATAAAGACATGTTTGTTTTTCATAATTTAAACTTCATAAAAAAAGTATAGTTAAAGTAAATTATAAAAGTTGAAACTTGATATTAAAAAATAACCAATTGCTAACTTTATCTTTATACATGTTTGGTCTTAACAATCTCAAATTCATTAAAAAAAATTGTACTTAAAATCAAATCTAAGTTTAATAAGATGAAAATTTTTGCTAACTTATTTTGCCACATGCATGACTAACTTATTTTACTAGAGTTTAAGATTCATATTATTGAATGTGACAGTAAACACTTATACATGATTCTTGATTTTTTAAGTGGCCATAATAAAAACCTTATTTGGTAAATAACTACCTATAAAAACATCTTCAGTTTTCACAAATTAAAACTCATCAAAAAATATAGTTAAAATAAAATTTAAAGGCAAATTTGATATGATAATAATTTGTTAACTTATTTCAGGATAATATGGCTAACTTATTTTTCTGTAATTTAAAATTCATTTTATAGAATATGACAATAGACACGTATATGTGATTCTTGATTTTTTAAAACTACATTTATATAAGTATATGTGTATATAAGTATTGAGACTATAGTGAGTGTGAGAGTAAGAGGTTACGGCTGAGCAGAGTGTGCGGATGCCGTGGTGTGGTGCGTAGGTGTGTGGGTGATGGGTATGCGTCGATTTTAGTGGGTGTGACTTGGTGTGTGTGTGTGTGTGAGTCGCTACCTTAATTACAATATATAACATTGTGTGTATGGTGTGTGACATTACAGTATATGTGTGTACGTTATGTGCATGTGAGTGTGTGAAAGGAGTAAGAAAAGAAAGCACTGCCATGAGGCAGTGCATGTGAGTTTGTGTGTAGTTTTATGTTTGTTGTGCGTATATGAGTGTATGTATGTGTATATGTGTGGGGATGGAGTGAAATGGTGGGTGTGCAGATGTGGTGTGTGTAAGTAAAAAGCTGTGTGATTACAATGTGGTTGTGTGAGTTTCAATGTGTATAAAGGTCAAGAGAAGATGGGGATTTTCTGGGTGAACAAGTGTGTTAGATGTGTATGTTTGTAAGGTGGAAGAAGGGTGCAAGGCAGCCTTGAGTGTGAGTGTTTTGTGTGAGGTGTTTGGGCCTGTGTGTAGAAGGGTATTGTGAGAAGTGTGTGCTTGTGATCGAGGTGTGGAAAGGGGCTACAATGGCAACCCTAAATACTGCATACGTGAGGGTATGAACTTGCAGTGTGTATTGTGGGAACTTGTGTGTGTTCATATAAGAAGTGGGTTATGAGAAAGGATGGGAGAAGATGGAAGTGGGTGAAATGGGTGCACGAGTGTCTTTGTGTGTATGAGTGTGTCCGTGAGAGTATGTGTGTTGTGTGCAAGAAAGGGAGGCTGCCATGGGTGTAGTGTGTACTGTGGCTGTGGTTTGTTTACATGAAAGGGGTGAACGGGGAGGGAAAGTTGCAGCAAGGGGGGCTGTTGTGCTTTGCATTGTTGGATGTGCGTGCGTGGTTGCAGGGGTGGATCCAGAAAGTGTAATCGGGGGGTGGGGTGCTAAAAAATTATAATAAAAAATTTGATGGCTAACATAAAAGAATTCAAAAGATTCAAGTTCATATAAAACATGAATAATAAAACACACATTGTAATTAGCGCCACTATTAAATTCGTTAAATCCAAAATAGATTACTCAATTTGTCTACTACCAATATACTTTCATTATGCATAGTGATTTATTTAACTTGTTAAGATTAGTTAACAATAAATTTCTAATTTTGTATGAAAAAAGCTTAACTCTTACTGTATGAATATTGCTAATTTGATTATTAACTATGTGACTACATTAGTTACGTATAAGTTAACCAACTATAAGAATTTAAACTAAAAAAAAAAAGAATGAACCTTAATTTATTATTTTTTTTTTTTGTAATGTGGATTTAGAATTTGGGATCTAGAAAAATGAAGATAAAGCAAGAAATGACAAAGAGAAAGACTATGATAAGGAAAAGACACAACAAAATGAGATCCTAATAAATTAATATTACAATATAATGAATTTTTGTAAACATTTAAAATATGTTTATTCATTAGTGTGTGTAAAGGAAAATGGGAGGGTGTGTGTGATTGAGTGTGTTCTGGGTTTGGACGTAAGTGGAATGAAGAAGAAGATGGGTTAACAGCAAATGAGTTTATGCAGTAGAGTGGTACACGATGCTTGCACAGTTATACCACGTGACTGCGAGGCATCGTAAAATTGTCATAAAACATTGAAACTTTACAGGAAAGATTTTAGGGCTACATTAGAATCACTGTCAAAATGTCATATTGACAGTAAAATAGGATGTATGTACGATCATTTTTTTCACAAAATATCATAAGATATTTAGTGGAAAAAAACGATGTTACATACATATCTACGTACATACATATAATGTCATATTTCTAATCCTTATCGTAAACAAAATATACACGGGGTTTTTACTTTTCAATGGCATCTCATGACCAAAAACGTGAATTTTTCTAAGTAACTAAATTTGCAAACTAAATAAGGCTAATTAGTAAGTCTTATTGAATAACTCAGAAATTATTGTAAGCATTAAAATTTAACATTAATTTATGAGATAATCAAATAATTAGATGATACAACTGACTAGAACTTTTAATAGAATGAAAATCGTATGATACGCGTTTGAAAAAACATCTAGCCTTTTTAGAAAAGTATTTATGTAGTATGTAAGTTTTGCCAAACCTTTGGTAGACTAATTTAGACTTAATATTTGATAACAACTTATAACCTTGCGACGCGAAATTGTAATTAATTTCAATCTTTAACGGGTTACTCCCACCTGGGGACCCTTTTTCATAGAGATAAAATAGTCGATAAATTTTCTTAGAGATATTTTTGGTAAACACTTGAGCACAAAATTAAACTTACCCTTTTTAGAGATACTCAAGCCACTTAAGTTTACAATACACGCTATTTAAAGATGCCACAAAAACACACTTTAAATGTAAGATCTAATTTAATTGTACACACACACACACAGAGAGAGAGAGAGAGAGAGAGAGAGAGAGTAAAGAGACTGCAGCCTTTTTCTTTTCTACTTGTTGTGCATATTGTTTCACCATTTAACATTCAACCAATAAAATAAACTTTACATTTCTTTGTCTTCCACGTCAACATGTCCCATTTAAAAGTCAATACCTGAGATTATATAAAAAATGTCCCCGTCTCTCCTAGTTTTATATTTATATTGATCTCACATTCAAATATTGAAACTTTTCTATATTTTAGACAAGTCCCCTACCTTTTTTTTACAATTTGGACAATTCCCTGCCATTGTATCTTTTTACTTCTTCGTTTGTTACTAAAAAATTAATAATTGTCATTAAAAGTGGTAGAAATCTCATTAAAAGGTAAAACGAACAATTACTACTAAAAGTGTAGAAAACTCATGAGAGTGACAATTACAAAATTGTTATAAAAAGTGATTAAAAAACTCATAAAAGGTGAAAGTAACATTATTGTTATTATTATTAATTTGTTACTACTATTTGACATATATGTATGAGCTTTCTATGAGTATTTAGCAGAGTTACTGCTCTTGTTTGCAATGGAGTGAAAACTAATACAGTTAATTGTTGGCAATATTTTTCTGTAAATTTTTTATCACCCAGCGTTGCTTTTTATTTCTCTTTTGGATATATTTTTTTGGTCTTTCGGTAGTTCTAGCTAACATTGTCCCTACATAGGAAATTAAACAAATGCAATAAATTTTATCATACAGTTCAATGCTTCGAATTATACACTATTAGCTAATTGTTGGTAATATTTTTCTACCAAAAAAAATAAAATAAATAAAGGCAACAACGGTGTCAGATACTCTCTCTCACCACAAGAAAAACTCCCATAGCCCTACTGTTAACCAAGGATTAAAGCGTTAGAAAAGGGTGTAGGTGAAAAGACGTACCATGAGGATAGCTTTAATGTTGGTGGTCGTGATGGGACATGAAAGGTCACTGGATTCCTGTACTCGTAGAAGCACATCAACTATGTCCTCGTCTCCTTCTGTATGTCCATGGAAGTCCCTCTTAGCTCTATGCTCAACAACGATATTCCCAAGACAAGTATCAATCCTTTGCTTTACCCTTTCTAGCATAGGCTTGGCCCTGCTAAAAAAGGCAAGGAATTTAAGTGAAGGGAATAAATCCGGCAAGTCAAAACCAGTAGCAAACTCGTTTCCATCCTTGAGGCTCTGGCAAAAATCATCTGCGCCTCTACAATTGTTACCAAATGCTGCCCTCGAAATAATCGAGTTGGCCGTTTTCAGAATCTTCTCGCTTAGGTTTATGGATGCACCGCTAGAAGAAGCGATGGATACCATGAGTTTTTCAACTTCTTCTTCCCTCAGTGACTTAAATGATCTGACTTGCTTTGCACCCAGTAGCTCCATGGTGCAGATTTTTCGGGATTGTCTCCAAGAATCGTCGTTCGGCGCGAAGAAAAGACCCGAGTGGCCGTAACCGGCTACCTCATTTGCGTAAAAATTAGGCCTTTGAGCGAAAACGAGCTCATTCTTCTTTAACACTTGTTCGGCAGCCTCTGGCGATGAAACGACGATAGCGGAACCTTCACCTAGTTGTAGGTGCATAATGGGACCGTACGTCTTGGATAGGTTATTGAGGCCAACATGTGGCAATACTGAACCTATAGAAGCCAACTGGAGCAAGTTTCCTATGATGGGAAGCTTCATTGGCCCTGGTGGCAGTTTTCCGGCCTGGGGCTTCATCCATTTTCTTAGGACAAGAGTGAAAAATAAGAGAGAGGTGAAGAGGACAGGAATGGAGGGAAACTGGAGCATCGTGTATATATTGATCTTTTTGGTGTTGTAGGGAATGAAGAGGGCGGCAGCACTTTATAGAACTCTGGTCTTCCTATTTTTTGGGTACAAGCCACCATGGCCTAAACTAATCCTTGCCATTGGAAGCAACAGTTGCTTCATAGACTTTTACACGCTGACGTTACAATGTTAAAATATGAAATTGTTATGGCTTCATCGAAGATACTCTCGTGGCCTAATTCTTACTATTATGCAATGGCTGTGTCATAGTTTACTGCTGCTGATATTTAGGGTCGTTTGACATGCTTTTCTTTCCTTCTTTTTTGGCCCAAATTTTAAATTTCTCAAGAAGTCCAAAAAACTGGGGTGTTTGGTGGCTCTTTAATTCTTATAAAAGCCAAGTCTTTAAAAGGAGGAAGCATGTTTTCCAAAAAAGCTATTAGCTCTTTTTGAAACCTCTTTTCACGCGGCCCAGATGGCTTGACTTATGAGATCTGGCCTTCAAGTCTTCCTAGCAACAGAAAATAAAAGATGGAAAAAATCAAAGAAAACATTAGGGGTTCTCTTCTCTTTGGCCGAATTGCATCTGGGGAGTCCACAGCCACCACTCTGCTTGAATTTTCTGGATCGCATCTCATCTCTTCACTGCGGAGCTCGATCGGCCGCATCGCTGTAGAGCTCGATCGGCGAAGAGAGGCGCTGCGGCTGTGTTGCTGTGATGGCGAAGAGAGGCCCGACGGCTTGGCTGTGTTGCCTCATTTTTTACGCCAAGCAATTCATTCCGGGCATTTCCCGTTCTAGTAGGAAGCCATCGTTGTCGACTATTCCGTCCGAGAATGAATAGAGAAAGCTTATTGAGACTGTGACTGCTAATCTACCGCAGGAAACGACGTCGCGGTCATCGACGGCGACCAGGATTTTATTCGGATTGTTAAGGACGGCCAAGATTTTGAACGCTTCGGAAGAATGCAAAGCTGCTTTGGAGAAGAAGATCGGCTCACAGCTGGAGCAAGCCAAATCGACGATCTTCTGATACCGAGCTATTCGCACTTGAACGAGACGTTATACGAAGTCGATTGTGTCGAGAGGATATAGGGCCACTTTCTGGATGGATTCGAGGTGAGATCGGCGAGTAGAATCGAAGGAGAAGATGAGAATAGTGGCGTCAGATCTGCCGCGTTGATGCTAGTCGGAAAATTGATCGGTGGCTACTTGTCTAAGATCGCCTCCGATGCGAATTTGAAGCCGGAAAAGTTTTACAAGCTTGTCGTAGCTTTGCCTGACCACGCTAGGTTGTTCTACGACGGTCTATACAGAGCTATTGATGTCTATCTCAAAGTATATATTTGCTCGCACAATCAATTAGGGATATTCCTAATGTTTAATTATGTAAAAATGTATATTAAAAAAACTCAAAAAATTGTCCTGTCAAACGCTTCCACTTTTTTGTTTTTTGAAAAAATACTCTGTCAAACAGCCACCAGTTTTTTAAACTGGTAAAAAAAAAACCAGAACTCTTCTATTTTTTTTTAGAAAAAAGAAATGAAAACTGAGAGTCATATCAAACAGACCCTTAGTGTCTGCTTAATAAGAAAACCCGAGAAAGTTGCTTTATAATTCTATATCTTTTCCTTAACTAATCCCTGCCGTTGGATGCAACAGCCGCTTCATAGACTTTTACACGCTGACGTTGCACTCATGAAATATGATATTGTTAAGGACTCATTGAGAAGATATCCTCGTACCTTAATTATGCAAAGGTTGTGTCATAGTTTATTACTGCTGCTGATATTCAATGTTGACTGTAATAGGGTGAAGGCTTCATAGTTTATTACCCTGCTAATATTCAATGTTGAGTACAATAGCGTGAAGGCTTTACTGAAAATACCACCTTAAACAAGAGTTTGCACAACTCTACAAGCATCGGTCGTATGTTGCCCGTCATGGTTGTTGGGTTTGTGTGTTGAGTTGTTTGAAAACAACTCACTCTTTTATCCCACGTTACTTGGAAGTTGGTTTTGAAAAGAGTTTATAAGGACAAAAGTATTTTTTACTTTACATTTGATAGTAAGAATAGAGTGTGCTAATCACCATGCTACCTGCGTGGGCGAGTTATTAGGCCCACTTAGCACTTAGCCGCGGTCGCGAAAAACATGATTTATTTTTTAGAAAATAGTTTGTATTTTCAAAAATAGTTTTATTGTAAAGGTGTGTGATTTATTTAAATTCGAATTTTGATTTATTGGCAGTTATTTTTAACTGTTACAACTGTTTTGATTTTTCAACAGTTGTGTCTGTCCAAAAATTCACACATTTTCAGATTTTTATAAATAAATGTTTTTCAGTTCTTTAAGATACTGATTTTGAAAATTTCGAAATCTTTTCTTTCTGCAAAATTTCTATAGCCAAAACGTACATTGCTTCAAAGAGAATTCCAAGGGGAATTTTCGATTTTGCTGTTTGTAGATTCTCACAGACTTTGTTGTATCCTGGAGGATTATTTCTCGATAACCCATCAGCAAACTCGATTTTGAGTGGGGACAAACAAAGCCTTAAAGAAAGCGATCACACGCCTCAGAGCCTTTAATTCTGATTCCGATTCCATCAAATTTTCAACAAAGGTTTGATAATGACTCTCTCTTATTTTCTTCTTTGCTTCAAAACTAAAGGGGCAAGACCGAAATACTCAACAATGGTGCGTGGGAGAGAACGTTGGTGCGAGGAGAGTTTAGTGGAAGCATACTGCAAGGTCTGCATGGTCCTAACTTCGTAACTTGCACTCTACTTCTAATATCAGAAGTAGTAAATAATTTTTAATTAGAACAAACATAAACATGTTACCCATAGATTTATTACGACAAAAGTGAAAACAATGGACCATTGAATTTTCTGCACTGTATTTGTTAGGAGTATTTTTTTTTTGTATTTGTTGGAAATATAGCTTTGTGTACTTGTGCAGAAAATCAGTTCCGAACAAATACTAGCATACAAATATTAACGTTATAAAAACAGCAGTCACTAAACCAAGTATAAATAGAACTATGTCTAAAACTCACAACAGGAAATGCAGAACAGCAAATGAAAAGGACGAGGCGTGAATTTGATTCACTGTCCTTAAGACTTTATTCGTCCCGCAACGGTGCTAACGGTCTCATAACGAAAAGCCTCCCAGGATACAACGGTAGTACGTCTGAATATATGAGCACTCCAAATTTATACACCTGGCGAACCAAACAATGGTAGAACTCTTTCTTACGCATACACAGGAAAAACGGACAGCAGAAAAATGACAGAAGAATTATTTCGGGATAAAAAATTATTTAACATCTGAAAAACTGACTCATTTTTATACACAGAACATTCACTGGGGGTGCAACTGTTCATAGAAAAAACTGCAAGCTGGAAAGGTCATAGCTTTTTGGTAAAGAAAATAAGTAAAATTTATTTAAAATATTTTTGTCCCAAAAAGAATAAAGCCTGATGGGACGAAGCCTAAGCCACGGACCCGGACAGGGCAGGCGGCGCGCGCGTGAGGTTGACCTAACCTAGGTCATCCCTCCTTACAAAACACAGGTACCCCCAAGGGGCTCAACCCTTAGCACAAGGCTACGCTTTATAAGAAGACAACATTGACTTTAATTCTTCTATGTGGGATTCTCTCTTCCCTTCAAGTTGAACCAGTAACTTCAACCTCAATTCTCATTCACCTCCCATTTGTTTTAAACATGTGAATATACCATGATCATCTACTTTAATAGATGAACATGAATTAATTTATTCCTAACCAAAATATGGTTTGGAACTCATTTGAAAATTGAGTCAAAGTTGCACTCATGAAATATGATATTGTTAAGGACTCATTGAGAAGATACCCTCGTACCTTAATTATGCAAAGGTTGTGTCATAGTTTATTACTGCTGCTGCTGATATTCAATGTTGACTATAATAGGGTGAAGGCTTCATAGTTTATTACCCTGCTAATATTCAATGTTGAGTATATTAGCGTGAAGGCTTTACTAAAAATACCACCTTAAACAAGAGTTTGCACAACTCTACAAGCATCGGTCGTATGCTTGCCCGTCATGGTTGTTGGGTTTGTATGTCGAGTTGTTTGAAAACAACTCACTCTTTTGTCCCACCTTACTTGGAAGTTGGTTTTGAAAAGGGTTTATAAGGACAAAAGTGTTTTTTACTTTACATTTGATAGTAGGACTAGAGTGTGCTAATCCCCATGCTACCCACGTGAGGGTGCGCGAGTTATTAGGCGCACTTAGCCGCAGTCGCGAAAAACATGATTTATTTTGTAGAAAATAGTTTGTATTTCAAAAATAGTTTTATTGTAAAGGTATGTGATTTATTTAAATTCGAATTTTGATTTATTGGCAGTTATTTTTAACTGTTACAACTGTTTTGATTTTCTAACAGTTGTGTCTGTCCAAAAATTCACACATTTTCAGATTTTTATAAGTAAATGTTTTTCAGTTCTTTTAAGATACTGATTTTGAAACTTTCAAAATCTTTTCTTTCTGCAAAATTTCTATAGCCAAAACGTACAATGCTTCAAAGAGAATTTCAAGGAAAATTTTTTGATTTTGTTGTTTGTAGATTCCCACAGACTTTGTTGTATCCTGAGGGATTATTTGTCGCTAACCCATCAGCAAACTCGATTTTGAGTGGGGACAAATAAAGAATTAAAGAAAGCGATCACGTGCCTCAAAGTCTTTAATTATGATTCCAATTCTTTCAAATTCTCAACAATGGTTGGATAATGACTCTCTCTTATTTTCTTCTTTGCTTCAAAACTGAAGGGCCAAGACCGAAACACTCAACAATGGTGCGTGGGAGAGAACGTTGGTGGGAGGAGAGTTTAGTGGAAGCATACTGCATGGTCTGCATGGTCCTAACTTCGTAACTTGCATTCTACTTCTAATATCAGAAGCAGTAAATAATTTTTAATCAGAAGAAACAGAAACATGTTACCCATAGATTTATTACGACAAAAGTGGAAACAATGGACCGTTGAATTTTCGGCACTGTATTTGGTAGGAGTATTTTTTTTTTGTATTTGTTGGAAATATAGCATTGTGTACTTGTGCAGAAAATCAGTTCCGAACAAATACTAGCATACAAATATTAACGTTATAAAAACAGCAGTCACTAAACCAAGTATAAATAGAACTATGTCTAAAACTTACAACAGGAAATGCAGAACAGCAAATGGAAAGGACGAGGCGTGAATTTGATTCACTGTCCTTAAGACTTTATTCGTCCCGCAACGGTGCTAACGGTCTCTTGACGAAAAGCCTCCCAGGATACAACGGTAGTACGTCTGAATATAGGAGCACTCCAAATTTGTAGACCTGGCGAACCAAACAATGGTAGAACTCTTTCTTACATAGACACAGGAAAAACGGACAGCAGAAAAATGACAGAAGAATTATTTCGGGACAAAAAATTATTTAACTTCTGAAAAACTGACTCTTTTTTATACACAGAGCATACACTGGGGGTGCAACTCTTCATAGAAAAAACTGCAAGCTGGAAAGGTCATAGCTTTTTGGAAAAGAAAATAAATAAAATTTATTTAAAATATTTTTGTCCCAAAAAGAATAAAGCCTGATGGGACGAAGCCTAAGCCACGAACCCGGACAGGTCCGGCGGCGCGCACGTGAGGTGGACCTAACCTAGGTCCTCCCTCCTTACAAAACATGGGTACCCCCAAGGGGCTCAACCCTTAGCACAAGGCTACGCTTTATAAGAAGACAACATTGACTTTAATTCTTCTATATGAGATTCTCTCTTCCCTTCAAGTTGAACCAGCAACTTCAACCTCAATTCTCATTCACCTCCCATTTGTTTTAAACATGTGAATATACCATGATCATCTACTTTAATAGATGAACATGAATTAATTTATTCCTAACCAAAATATGGTTTGAAATTCATTTGAAAATTGAGTCAAAGTTGCACTCATGAAATATGATAATGTTAAGGACTCATTGAGAAGATACCCTCGTACCTTAATTATGCAAAGGTTGTGTCATAGTTTATTACTGCTGCTGCTGATATTCAATGTTGACTGTAATAGGGTGAAGGCTTCATAGTTTACTACCCTGCTAATATTCAATGTTGAGTACAATAGCGTGAAGGCTTTACTAAAAATACCACCTTAAACAAGAGTTTGCACAACTCTACAAGCATCGGTCGTATGCTTGCCCGTCATGGTTGTTGGGTTTGTGTGTTGAGTTGTTTGAAAACAACTCACTCTTTTGTCCCACGTTTCTTGGAAGTTGGTTTTGAAAAGGGTTTATAAGGACAAAAGTGTTTTTTACATTACATTTGATAGTAGGACTAGAGTGTGCTAATCCCGATGCTACCCGCGTGCAGGTGCACGAGTTTAGGCGCACTTAGCACTTAGACGCGAAAAACGTGATTTATTTTTTAAAAAAGTTTTTGTATTTTCAAAAATAGTTTTATTGTAAAGGTGTGTGATTTATTTAAATTCAAATTTTTACTTATTGGCTGTTATTTTTAACAGTTACAACTGTTTTGATTTTTCAACAGTTGTGTCTGTCCAAAAATTCACACATTTTCAGATTTTTATAAATAAATATTTTTTAGTTCTTTTAATATACTGATTTTGAAATTTTCAAAATCTTATCTGTCTGCAAAATTTCTATAGCCAAAACGTACATTGCTTCAAATAGAATTCCAAGGGGAATTTTCGATTTTGCTGTTTATAGATTCTCACATACTTTGTTGTATCCTGGAGGATTATTTCTCGGTAACCCATCAGCAAACTCGATTTTGAGTGGGGACAAACAAAGCCTTAAAGAAAGCGATCACACGCCTCAGAGTCTTTAATTCTGATTCTGATTCCATCAAATTTTCAACAATGGTTTGATAATGACTCTCTCTTATTTTCTTCTTTGCTTCAAAACTGAAGGGGCAAGACCCAAATACTCAACAATGGTGCGTGGGAAAGAACGTTGGTGGGAGGAGAGTTTAGTGGAAGCATACTGCATGGTCTGCATGGTCCTAACTTCGTAACTTGCACTCTACTTCTAATATCAGAAGCAGTAAATAATATTTAATTAGAACAAATAGAAACATGTTACCCGTAGATTTATAACGACAAAAGTGAAAACAATGGACCGTTGAATTTTTTGCATTGTATTTTGGTTGGAGTATTTTTTTTTTTTTGTATTTGTTGGAAATATAGCTTTGTGTACTTGTGCAGAAAATCAGTTCCGAACAAATACTAGCATACAAATATTAACGTTATAAAAACAGCAGTCACTAAACCAAGTATAAACAGAACTATGTCTAAAACACACAACAGGAAATACAGAACAGCAAATGGAAAGGACGAGGCGTGAATTTGATTCACTATCCTTAAGACTTTATTTGTCCCGCAACGGTGCTAATGGTCTCTTGACGAAAAGCCTCCCAGGATACAACGGTAATACGTCTTAATATTGAAGCCCTCCAAATTTGTAGACCTGGGGAACCAAACAATGGTAGAACTCTTTCTTACACCGACACAGGAAAAACGGACAGTAGAAAAATGACAGAAAAATTATTTCGGGATAAAAAATTATTTAACTTCTGAAAAACTGACTCGTTTTTATACACAGAGCATTCACTGGGGGTGCAACTCTTCATAGAAAAAACTGCAAGCTGGAAAGGTCATAGCTTCTTGGAAAAGAAAATAAATAAAATTTATTTAAAATATTTTTGCAAAGCCTAAGCCACGGACCGGGACAGGGCCGGCGACGCGCGCGTGAGGTGGACCTAACCTAGGTCCTCCCTCCTTACAAAACATGGGTAGCCCCAAGGGGCTCAACCCTTAGCTCAAGGCTTCGCCTTATAAGAAGACAACATTGACTTTAATTCTTCTATGTGGGATTCTCTCTTCCCATGAAGTTGAACCAGCAACTTCAACCTCAATTCTCATTCACCTCCCATTTGTTTTAAACATGTGAATAAACCATGATCATCTACTTTAATAGATGAACATGAATTAATTTATTCCTATCCAAAATATGGTTTGGAACTCATTTGAAAATTGAGTCAAAGTTGCACTCATGATATATGATATTGTTAAGGTCTCATTGAGAAGATACCCTCGTACCTTAATTATGCAAAAGGTAGTGTCATAGTTTATTACTCCTGCTGATATTCAATGTTGACGATAATTGGGTGAAGGCTTCATAGTTTATTACCCTGCTAATATTCAATGTTGAGTACAATAGCGTGAAGGCTTTACTGAAAATACTGCGTTAAACAAGAATTTGCACAAGTGTACAAGCATCGGTCATATGCTTGCCCGTCATGGTTGATGGGTTTGTGTGTTGAGTTGTTTGTAAATAACCCACTCTTTTGTCCCACATTACATGGAAGTGAGTTTTGAAAAGGGTTTATATGGACAAAAGTGCTTTTTACTTTACACATGATAGTAAGACTAGAGTGTGCTAGTCCCCATGCTACCCGCGTGCGGGTGCGCGAGTTTAAGCGCACTTCGCACTTAGACGCGAAAAACGTGATTTATTTTTTAAAAAATAATTTGTATTTTAAAAAATTGTTTGATTGTAAATGTGTGTGATTTATTTAAATTCAAACTTTGACTTATTGGCTATTATTTTTAACTGTTACAACTGTTTTGATTTTTTAACAGTTATGTCTGTCCAAAAATTAACACATTTTCAGATTTTTATAAATAAATATTTTTCAGTTCTTTTAATATACTGATTTCAAAATTTTCAAAATCTTTTCTTTCTGCAAAATTTCTATAGCCAAAACGTACATTGCTTCAAAGAGAATTCCAAGGGTAATTTTTGATTTTGCTGTTTGTAGATTCTCACAGACTTTGTTGTATCCTGGAGGATTATTTCTCGGTAACCCATCAGCAAACTCGATTTTGAGTGTGGACAAACAAAGCCTTAAAGAAAGCGATCACACGCCTCAGAGTCTTTAATTCTGATTCCGATTCCATCAAATTTTCAACAATGGTTTGATAATGACTCTCTCTTATTTTCTTCTTTGCTTCAAAACTGAAGGGGCAAGACCGAAATACTCAACAATGGTGCGTGGGAGAGAACGTTGGTGGGAGGAGAGTTTAGTGGAAGCATACTGCAAGGTCTGCATGGTCCTAACTTCGTAACTTGTACTCTACTTCTAATATCAGAAGTAGTAAATAATTTTTAATTAGAACAAACAGAAACATGTTACCCATAGATTTATTACGACAAAAGTGAAAACAATGGACCGTTGAATTTTCTCCACAGAATTTGGTAGGAGTATTTTTTTTTGTATTTGTTGGAAATATAGCTTTGTGTACTTGTGCAGAAAATCAGTTCCGAACAAATACTAGCATACAAATATTAACGTTATAAAAACAGCAGTCACTAAACCAAGTATAAACAGAACTATATCTAAAACTCACAACAGGAAATGCAGAACAGCAAATGGAAAGGACGAGGCGTGAATTTGATTCAGTGTCCTTAAGACTTTATTTGTCCCGCAACGGTGCTAACAGTCTCTTGACGAAAAGCCTTCCAATACAACGGTAGTACGTCTGAATATAGGAGCACTCCAAATTTGTAGACCTGGCGAACCAAACAATGGTAGAACTCTTTCTTACACAGACACTAGAAAAACGGACAGCAGAAAAATGACAGAAGAATTATTTCGGGATAAAAATTTATTTAACTTCTGAAAAATTGACTCGTTTTTATACACAGAGCATTTCCTGGGGGTGCAACTCTTCATAGAAAAAACTGCAAGCTGGAAAGGTCACAGCTTTTTGGAAAAGAAAATAAATAAAATTTATTTAAAATATTTTTGTCCCAAAAAGAATAAAGCCTGATGGGACAAAGCCTAAGCCACGGACGGGACAGGGCCGGCGGCGCGCGCGTGAGGTTGACCTAACCTAGGTCCTCCCTCCTTACAAAACATGGGTACCCCCAATGGGCTCAACCCTTAGCTCAAGGCTACGCCTTATAAGAAGACAACATTGACTTTAATTCTTCTATGTGGGATTTTCTCTTCCCTTCAAGTTGAACCAGCAACTTCAACCTCAATTCTCATTCACCTCCCATTCGTTTTAAACATGTGAATATACCATGATCATCTACTTTAATAGATGAACATGAATTAATTTATTTCTAAACAAAATATGGTTTGGAACTCATTTGAAAATTGAGTCAAAGTTGCACTCATGAAATATGATATTGTTAAGGTCTCATTGAGAAGATACCCTCGTACCTTAATTATGCAAAGGTTGTGTCATAGTTTATTACTGCTGCTGATATTCAATGTTGACTATAATATGGTGAAGGCTTCATAGTTTATTACTCTGCTAATATTCAATGTTGAGTACAATAGCGTGAAGGCTTTACTGAAAAAACTTCGTTAAACAAGAGTTTGCACAAGTGTACAAGCATCGGTCGTCTGCTTGCCTGTCATGGTTGATGGGTTTGTGTGTTGAGTTGTTTGAAAACAACTCACTATTTTGTCCCACATTACATGGAAGTGAGTTTTGAAAAGGGTTTATAAGGACAAAAGTGCTTTTTACGTTACACATGGTAGTAAGACTAGAGTGTGCTAGTCCCCATGCTACCCGCGTGCAGGTGCGCGAGTTTAGGCGCACTTAGCACTTTGCCGCGAAAAACGTGATTTATTTTTTAAAAAATATTTTGTATTTTCAAAAATATTTTTATTGTAAAGGTGTGTGATTTATTTAAATTCAAATTTTGACTTATTGGCTATTATTTTTAATTGTTACAACTGTTTTGATTTTTCAACAGTTGTGTCTGTCCAAAAATTAACACATTTTCAGATTTTTATAAATAAATATTTTTCAGTTCTTTTAATATACTGATTTTGAAATTTTCAAAATCTTTTCTTACTGCAAAATTTCTATAGCCAAAACGTACATTGCTTCAAAGAGAATTTCAACGAAATATTTTTTATTTTGCTGTTTGCAGATTCTCACAAACTTTGTTGTATCCTGAAGGATTATTTGTCGCTAACCCATCAGCAAACTCGATTTTGAGTGGGGACAAATATAAACTTAAAGAAAGCGATCACGTGCCTCAAAGTCTTTAATTATGATTCCAATTCTTTCAAATTCTCAACAATGGTTTGATAATGACTCTCTCTTATTTTCTTCTTTGCTTCAAAACTGAAGGGGCAAGACTGAAATACTCAATAGTGGTGCGTGGGAGAGAACGTTGGTGGGAGGAGAGTTCAGTGGAAGCATACGGCAAGGTCTGCGTGGTCCTAACTTTGTAACTTGCACTCGGCAGAAGCAGTAAAGTAGTTTTTAATTAGAGGAAACACAAACATGTTACCCATAGATTTATTACGAGGAAAGTGAAAACAATGTCCGTTGAATTTCCTGCACTATATTTGGTAGGAGTTTTTTTTTTTTTTGTATTCTAGGTGAAAAGCAATAGCTTCAAAATGGCTCTCCAAAATCATGTCATTCTCTAAGGAATAAACTTTGGCTGCTACTCCGGTTGTAAGAATCTTCCTCCAATCCCATATATAGTGATAATTAATAATCGTTAAATGTCTCTAGTGACTTTTCTGTTAAAACTTTCAGCAACAACTCTTAACAACACTTTTTTAGTGTCACTAAAATATTTTGTAACTATTAATTGTCACTAAATGAGAGTAGGAGGAAGATTTCTTGAACCCGGATAGTGGCTAAAATTTTTCCTTCTCTAAGGTTGCAAAATAACTGTACCGTAACTTTTTCAAGTTATGGAGTTGGACACGTGCCAATTGTGCTGATCCGCCACTACGGTGAGAGACAACTTGGAGTAAAGTCAACGTTGAATTACGCCATTCGCTTGAGAGTAACTTTTCAACAAAATATCAAAGGCTTATATTCTTCAAATATTTTGGCACTTGAGATTCATTGGTTATTTCAATTTCACATGCATCACATGTAGAGATATTAATTAAACATTTTGATGGACTATTGGAGCACTCGAGGTGCCTAGCTAGCTTGCTTGTCAGAATTACGAGGAGATTGATGCGAAGGATGAAAGGGCTGATGTGTCCGGTGAACACGTTGTCTCCTTTTGTTGTTCCTAGATCCAATCTTACCGGTTAAACCAAAAACAACTATCTGAGTGAGAATTTTGGGACTTCTCTGGAATTGCTATAGTTGAACTAGTCAAAGCAGGAAATAATTTAGTTGCTATTCGGTTGGAAGAATCTTCCTCCTACGCTATTCAGTTGGAGGAATCTTCTTCCTACCCTCCTGTATAGCGACAATCAATCGTCTCTAAATATTTATGATGATTTTTATTTAATGACATTAACAAAATATTACTAATAATTGTCGCTGAAAGTGTTAGAAGAAAAGTCAGAATAATATGCATTTGTTAACTGGCTTCATGAGAAACAACGGCCTAACTACCATGTACTTAAAACCTGATGGTGGGTAGAGCTACAATTATTCGAAGACAAGTGAAAAGGAGGGCAACAGTTTATGACTCTAAATGTTTGTGGACCACGTTGTGAAAAGTACTGGGCGCTAAATTAATAGAAGGAACCAGAGTTAGTCAAAGAACTTGACAGAATATAGATATTTAACAGAGAAGATTGAAAAACGATTTTGTTTGTGTCTAATGTATCTTGTTAGTTCCTGCACGATGAAGAGAAAATACACCCGAGAAAGTGTCTGCTTTATAAGAAAACCCGAGAAAGTTGCTTTATAATTCTATATCTTTTCCTTAACTAATCCTTGCCGTTGGATGCAACAGCCGCTTCATAGACTTTTACACGCTGACGTTGCACTCATGAAATATGATATTGTTAAGGACTCATTGAGAAGATATCCTCGTACTTTAATTATGCAAAGGTTGTGTCATAGTTTATTACTGCTGCTGATATTCAATGTTGACTATAATAGGGTGAAGGCTTCATAGTTTATTACCCTGCTAATATTCAATGTTGAGTACAATAGCGTGAAGGCTTCACTGAAAATACCACCTTAAACAAGAGTTTGCACAACTCTACAAGCATCGGTTGTATGCTTGCCCGTCACGGTTGTTGGGTTTGTGTGTTGAGTTGTTTGAAAATAACTCACTCTTTTGTCTTACGTTACTTGGAAGTTGGTTTTGAAAAGGGTTTATAAGGACAAAAGTGTTTTTTACTTTACATTTGATAGTAAGATTAGAGTGTGCTAGTCCCCATGCTACCCGCGTGCGGGTGCGCGAGTTATTAGGCGCACTTAGCACTAGCAGTTAGTTGCAAAAAACGTGATTTATATTTTAGAAAATATTTTATATTTTGAAAAATAGTTTTATTATAAAGGTATGTGATTTATTTAAATTCAAATTTTGATTTATTGACAGTTATTTTTAACTGTTACAACTATTTTGATTTTTCAACAGTTGTGTCTGTCCAAAAATTCACACATTTTCAGATTTTTATAAATAAATATTTTTCAGTTCTTTTAAGATACTGATTTTGAAATTTTTGAAATCTTTTTTTTCTGCAAAATTTCTATAGCCAAAACGTACATTGCTTCAAAGAGAATTTTAAGGAAAATTTTTGATTTTGTTGTTTATAGATTCCCACAGACTTTGTTGTAATCTGGAGGATTATTTGTCGGTAACCTATCAGCAAACTCAATTTTGAGTGGGGATGAATAAAACCTTAAAGAAAGCGATCACGTACCTCAAAGTCTTTAATTCTGATTCCGATTCCATCAAATTCTCAACAATGGTTTGATAATGACTCTCTCTTATTTTCTTCTTTGCTTCAAAACTGAAGGGGCAAGACCGAAATACTCAACAGTGGTGCGTGGGAGAGAACGTTGGTTGGAGGAGAGTTCAGTGGAAGCATACTGCAAGGTATGCATGGTCCTAACTTTGTAACTTGCACTCTGCAAAAGCAGTAAAGTAGTTTTTAATTAGAAGAAACAGAAACATGTTACCCATAGATTTATTACGAGGAAAGTGAAAACAATGGACCTTTGAATTTCCTGAACTATATTTGATAGGAGTATTTTTTTTTTTTTGTTTTTTGTATTCTAGGTGAAAAGCAGTAGCTTCAAAATGGCTCTCCAAAATCATGTCATTCTCTAAGGAATAAACTTTGGCTGCTACTACGGTTGTAAGAATCTTCCTCCAACCTCATATATAGTGACAATTAATAGTTGTTAAATGTCTTTAGTGACTTTTCTGTTAAAACTTTCAGCGACAACTCTTAACAACACTTTTTTAGTGTCACTACATAAAAGTCACTAGAAACATTTAGAAACTACTAACTGTCACTAAATGGGGGTAGGAGGAAGATTCCTTCAACCCGGATAGCAGCTAAATTTTTTCCTTCTCTACGGTTGCAAAGTAACAGTACCATAACTTTTTTAATTTTTTGTGTCTTTTCCTTATCATAGTCTTTATCTTTGTCATTTCTTGCTTTATCTTCATTTTTCTAGATCCCAAATTCTAAATCCACATTACAAAAAAAAAATAATAATAAATTAAGGTTCATTCTTTTTTTTTTAGTTTAAATTCTTATAGTTGGTTAACTTATACGTAACTAATGTAGTCATATAGTTAATAATCAAATTAGCAATATTCATACAGTAAGAGTTAAGCTTTATTCATACAAAATTAGAAATTTATTGTTGACTAATCTTAACAAGTTAAATAAATCACTATACATAATGAAAATATATTGTGAGTAGACAAATTGAGTAATCTATTTTGGATTTAAAGGATTTAATAGTGACGCTAATTACAATGTGTGTTTTATTATTCATGTTTTATATGAACTTGAATCTTTTGAATTCTTTTATGTTAGCCATCAAATTTTTTATTATAATTTTTTAGCACCTCAACCCCCGATTAGACTTTCTGGATCCGCCCCTGCAACCACACACGCACATCCAACAATGCAAAGCACAACAGCCCCCCTTGCTACAACTTTCCCTCCCCGTTCACCCCTTTCATGTACACAAACCACAGCCACAGTGCACACTACACCCATTGCAGCCTCCCTTTCTTGCACACAACACACATACTCTCACGGACACACACAAACACACTGGTGCACCCATTTCAGCTACTTCCATCTTCTCCCATCCTTTCTCATAACCCACTTCTCATATGAACACACACAAGTTCCCACAATACACACTGCAAGTTCATACCCTTACGTATGCAGTATTTAGGGTTGCCATTGCAGCCCCTTTCCACACCTCGATCACAAGCACACACTTCTCACAATACCCTTCTACACACAGGTCCAAACACCTCACACAAAACACTCACACTCAAGGCTGCCTTGCACCCTTCTTCCACCTTACAAACATACACATCTAATACACTTGTTCACCCAGAAAATTCCCCTATTCTCTTGACCTTTATACACATTCAAACTCACACAACCACATTGTAATCACACAGCTTTTTACTTACACATACCACATCTGCACACCCACCATTTCACTCCATCCCCACACATATACACACGCATACACTCATATACGCACAACAAACATAAAACTACACACAAACTCACATGCACTGCCTCATGGCAATGCTTTCTTTTCTTACTCCTTTCACACACTCACATGCACATAACATACACACATATACTGTAATGTCACACATCATACACACAATGTTATATATTGTCATTAAGGTAGCGACTCACACATACACACACACACCAAGTCACACCCACTAAAATTGACGCATACCCGTCACCCACACACCTACGCACCACACCACGACATCCGCACACTCTGTTCACAGCCGTAACCTCTTACTCTCACACTCACTATAGTCTCAATACTCATATACACACTCATATATTCCCTAAAGACGCATAAAAGAACTGGAACATAATAGTGTAAAGTCTTACCGGAGATTTTTGCTACGCCGAAATTCGACCCGTCAGGCTCTCTCTCTCTTCCTGTGACTGAAACCCTCCCTTTGTTCTTTCCTATTACCCCTCACTCTTCTCTGTTGTGTAACCAAATCTTAATTCTCTCCATAATTTCCTCTTCTATTTCCACTCTTTCTAAATTAAAGAGTTGACATTCTTTTTTTTTCTTTTTTTAAAGTAAAATTAAATTTGTTATAATATTTTATTTACTAAAAAATTCTCAATTAAAATTTAGATTTATAACTAACCCCATTAAACTAATCGTCGCTAATTGCTTATGCATATTGTTGCTAGATATAGCGTACAGAAATGGTCGCTAAAGGTTGCTGATAAAAATATCGGTGCTACCTATAGAATATAAAATCGTCACTAAATAAATTAAAGTAACCAATTTAAAAATGTATCGGGGTTCGGAATATTATGTACATATACATATATTTTTGTGTATGTATATGCATATACATATTGGCAGTCAATCTAAATCAATTATAGCTTTATTTTTATTTTTTTCTAAATTCAAAGTCTACTTTTGCATTTGAGGTATATGGAGATATGGATTTTTATCTACATATTGGTTTTAAGGATATAATAGAATTGATTTATATATATTGGTTACGTAGAATTTAAAATGTTGTGAATTGGCTTCCACATTATGTCATTTCTAATATTACCTTGATTCATCCAAAAATATTAGTCAAATTTAAAATGCTAACTCCATCCAAAATTTTGGAGATCTTTAGAGACATTAATATGCTTCTCTATCAAACATGAAACCAATAAAAGAAATCAAGAGGCAGGCAAGAGGGGGGATCAGACGGGGAGAGGAGGTGGAGGTTGAATAGGATTTTTAAAGGGCTAATTACACCTATATCCCTGAGGTTTGGGGGTAATTACACTCGAGGACACAAAGTTTCAAAATGTAACACTTATGTCCGTTGACAAACGGAACCCTAAAAATTCTAACAGTTTTAACAAAATGACTTTATTACCCCTGACTTTAAAATAAATTACCCACTTAATTACTGATTATTCTTCCTCTCCCCACACCTAGCACCCACACACACCCCCCCGTGCCCCCACCCCCTCGCCCCCCACCCCCAACCCCATTTCTGTCACTTCTGCATGAACGGAACGGGGTCAAGGACAGCCCCCAATTGCCACACCCCTGCTGCGGGGGAGAAGAGAAGAGATGGAGGGGAAGAGCGATGGCGACGTCGCCGGTGGTGGATCTGCTTTGTTCGGCGAATAACATAAGGGACTGCCGGAGGAGAAGGGGGCTGCCAGGGTGAGGGAAGGGGCTGTCGGCAGGGAAGGGGACTGCCGGCGGGGAGGGAAGAGGTTGCCGGGGTGAGGGAAGGGGCTGTCGGCAGGGAAGGGGACTGTCAGTGGGGAGTGAAGAGGTTGCCGGGGTGAGGGAAGGGGCTGTTGGCGGGGAAGGGGACTGCCGACGAGGAGTGAAGAGGTTGTCGGGGTGAGGGAAGGGGCTGTCGGCAGGGAAGGGGACTGCCGGCGGGGAGGGAAGGGGCTGCTGGGGTGAGGGAAGGGGTTGTCGGCGGGGAAGGAAGAGGTTGTCAGGGTGAGGGAAGGGGACTGCCGGCGGGGAGGGAAGGGGCTGCCGGTAGGGAAGGAAGGGGCTACCGGCGGGAAAGGGGACTGCCGGCGGGGAGGGAAGGGGCTGCCGGGGGTGATGGATTGGACCTAATTTAGAAATTAGGGTTTCGGGAAAACCCTAATTTGCAAATTAGGGTTTCAACGAAACCCTAATTTTGGGTTTTAAAACCCTAATCTTTAATTAAGGCTTGAATTCTTAATTTAAAAAGGGGTAGTATCGTCATTTTAAAAATATGTATTGATGACATCAGCAAAAAAATACACTTTTTGGACGGAACCCTAACGGATGGACACGGCTGATACATTTGAAACATGTTTGGTCACGGAATGTTACATTTTAAAACTTTGTGTCCTTGAGTGTAATTACCCCCAAACCTCAGGGATATAGGTGTAATTAGCCCATTTTTAAAAGATAATTGGAACGTAAACTAATAACAAGTATGCATCTCAACCAACATTCTAACTGCACAATTTCAAGCAATTATAAAGTAATGTAAGTGATGGAGTACTAGTTAGACAATGTTTGAAAATAAGTTTTAAGTGGTTCAACTTGAACTATCCTCATGCCTACAATCTACTAGCAACGATCTTCTTCTGATTCAAGCTCGTAACTCTTACAAGTAATTGATGATATCCTCACATCAAGCACAAGCCTTGAATTCACAAAATTTGTCAAGCCTTGAAATCAGAGTCCGCTTAGAAAGATAAATTGTATATACAAAAATTTTCTTAAAAGGAAATGACTATGAATGAAGCTCTAGTACAATAAAGAGTAGAGAAATGATTACTTGAACAATGCTTACTTTCAATTGCTTAAAACGATGCTCTCTTACTGATCTAGAATCATATTTGCAAAGTGGAAAAATGCATAATGCTTGAGTTTTGATGTTTATATAGTGCATGAAGGCTTAAAATGGTTTCTACATCCCCAAATCATGTTTATATGTAGAGATCAAGTTATAGGTGTTGAAAGATGGATTTTTTTAAGAAACTAACCGTACTGAACGTGTAAGGCAAACTTAAGGAATTATATAAATTACAAACGAGTTACCGTAGCACACGCGATGCGTGTGCAAAAATAAAATTAATAGTATAAATTTAGTTTTAAAAAATCAAGAATCACATATACGTGTCTATTGTCATATTCTATAAAATGAATTTTAAATTACAGAAAAATAAGTTAGCCATATTAACCAAAAATAAGTTAACAAATCATTATCATATCAAATTTGCCTATAAATTTTATTTTAACTATATTTTTTGATGAGTTTTAATTTGTGAAAAGTGAAGATGTTTTTATAGGTAGTTATTTACCAAATAAGGTTTTTATTATGGACACTTAAAAAATCAAGAATCATGTATAAGTGTTTACTGTCACATTCAATAATATGAATCTTAAACTCTAGTAAAATAAGTTAGTCATGCATGTGACAAAATAAGTTAGCAAAATATTTTCATCTTATTAAACTTAGATTTGATTTTAACTACAATTTTTTAATGAATTTGAGATTGTTAAAACCAAACATGTATAAAGATAAAGTTAGCAATAGGTTATTTTTTAATATCAAGTTTGAACTTTTATAATTTACTTTAACAATACTTTTTTTAATGAAGTTTAAATTATGAAAAATAAACATGTCTTTATAGGTAGTTATTTACCATTTTAAGATTTATATTTTATGTCATATTTTAGAAAATTTCTTGGAATGCCACTCGTCACCATTCTAAATAGGTAATTATGTAACACCAAAAATGTGTTACACTACCGAACCATGTTTTGGCTTTATATATAGTATAGAAGTCTATAAGTTGACTTACGAAAGTCTATAAGTTAACTTACAGCTAACTGTGGGAGAGTGCTCTCTCTTAGACACGACTGTAACTTATAGGCATCTTGAAGCGGTTTTATAATTTACTACTCATTTTTTACCCCGACACTATTTTCAACGTAACCACGAAGGCCTAGGGTCAATTTACGGCAAAGTCATCAGCTTATGCACCAATCAAAGACCAGTTACAAAATGAAAATGCAAGTACAACTGAAATTGAACCTAGTCTTTCTTGCATTTCTACAAAATATTTGCTCCATGTTCTTGATTGCTTTGAAGCCTTTCCAATGCTTCCAAATTATTCCTTTAGACTTTTCTTGGTTTCGTTCTAGTTTTTCAAGTTTTTAAATGTGTCTTAATGAGTGAGTATGATTTTACAGACTAAGCATCTACACAAAGTACAAAGTATAACATAAATCAATGGATTTTTATTATCTAAACAAAATATAAAGGACATCTACCCATAGGGCTAACAAAATCTACTAATAAGCTTCATTTTTCTTGCAAGTTTAAGTACCAATATAAATGACTTAGGTTGTGTTTGATAATGTAATAAGCACTTAAAACTTAAAATTTTTAATATTTTTTAATTAAATGAGTTTGATAACTTATATCACTCAAAAAATTAATTCCTACCAAGAATAGACTAAACTTTTAAGTCAGGGTGGACTTACTTAATGTTGATCACTTAATTCTAAGTGAGATGGTTAAAAGTTATTTAACATATTTTTACATAAAAAATAATTACTACTACATTGTTAAAGGCACGGAAAAAGGATATGTCATTGTTTGCCTTTATGTGGATGACATGCTCATTATCGGAAGCAATAATGAATTCATTAAGACTACAAAGAAAATGTTGACCAGTAAATTTGATATGAAAGATATGGGTGTGGCTGATGTTATACTTGGTATGAAAATTACCAAAACATCAAATGGAATAGTCTTGTCACAATCTCACTATATTGAGAAAGTGCTAGACAAATTTAAAAATTACGATGATAGTCCGGTTAAGACACCACTAGATGTAAATTTACATCTAACAAAGAATACTGGTGAAGGAATATCTCAATTAGAGTATTCGTGTATAATTGGTAGCTTAATGTATCATGAATTGCACGAGACCCGATATAGCATATGCTGTCAGTAAGTTGAGCAGATATACTAGCAAACCGGAAAATAATCACTTGATAGCTATTGTAAGAGTTTTAAGATACTTAAAATATACCTTAAACTTTGGTCTGCATTATTCAAGATATCCAGCTGTATTAGAAGGATATATTGATGCCAACTGGATATCAGATTCTAATGAAACAAAATCCACAAGTGGATATGTGTTTACATTAGGAGGAGCAGCTATTTCTTGGAAATCCTCTAAATAGACATGTATTGCCAGATCCACTATGGAATCTAAATTCATTGCTTTAGATAAAGCAGGAGAAGAAGCGGAGTGGCTTCGTAATTCCTTGGAGGATATTCCAAATTGGCATAAACATGTGCCACCAATTTGCATACATTGTGATAGTCAATCTGCAATTGGAAGAGCACAAAGCAATATGTATAACGGCAAGTCTAGACACATACGTCGCAGACATAATACCGTTAAAGAATTACTTTCTAGTGGAATTATCTCTATTGACTACGTGAAGTCAAAGGATAATATTGCGGATCCGTTAACGAAAGCTTTAACTAGAGAGAAAGTAAATACGTCATCGAGGGGAATGGGTCTTAAGCCTATGAACTAAAGAGTTGCCATAATGGAAACCCTACCTAGCTGACTGGATATCCCAAGATCTAGGTTCAAAGGGAAAACTGAATTATGTAAATGTGACTCAGATGGAGCACTATGGAGGGTTAAAACCCTCATATCCATTCCTATGATGAGAAGACGGTGGCACCTACAAAAGGTTAGCTTAAGCTATGCTTTTAATGACTCTTAAATCTTAGAAATCCAAGTGGGGGTGCAGTAGGAACCTCTTAATAAGAAGTCACCTATGTGAGTAAGAAGTGGGCCGCTTCTATGAGAATTGTAAGGCTGAATTCTCAGAGAGTACTCATGAAAACCAAGAGTTGTTCAGGGCCGAAATGAACACAACAATGAGAACCTCAAAATAATGTTTGAGCGATACTGTGTGAAGTTCTATTGTCTTGGTTTACACTAAAGGTTGAACAGTTAAAGACATCACGTTCACTGGTTAACCAGTAAATCCGATAGTTCTCACTAGGGAAGGTTCAAGGCCATTAGCTACCTATCCCGATGCAGTGTCGTTCTAAAGAACTCTTTCTTGTGTCAGTGTTTCCTTGTGTATAGTGTCCAGTCAATTTTCTATTCATGTGGGGGATTGTGGGAATTGGGTTTTAAACCCATTGTGGAGAAGCAACTTTGACTCAATTTTCAAATGAGTTCCAAACCATATTTTGGTTAGGAATAAATTAATTCATGTTCATATATTAAAATAGATGATCATGGTATATTCACATGTTAAAAACAAATGGGAGGTGAATGAGAAAATTGAGGTTGAAGTTGGTCGTTCAACTTGAAGGGAAGAGAGAATCCCACATAGAAGAATTAAAGTCAATGTTGTCTCCTTATAAGGCGTAGCCTTGAGCTAAGGGTTGGGCCTCTTAGGGGTACCCATGTTTTGTAAGGAGGGAAGACCTAGGTTAAGTCCACCACACGCGTGCGCTGCCCGCCCTGTCCCGGTCCGTGGCCGTGGCCTTGGCTTGGGTTTGGGCCCATCAGGCTTTATTCTTTTTGGGACAAAAATATTTTAAGTAAATTTTATTTATTTTCTTTTCCAAAAAGTTGTGACCTTTCCAGCTTGCAGTTTTTTCTATGAAGAGTTGCACCCCCCAGTGAATACTGTGTATAAAAACGAGTCAGTTTTTCAGAAGTTAAATAATTTTTAATTCCAAAATAATTCTTTTGTCATTTTTCTGCTGTCCGTTTTTCATGTGTCTGTGTAAGAAAAAGTTCTACCATTGTTTGGTTCGCCAGGTCTGCAAATTTGAAGTGCTCCTATTTTCAGACGTACTACCGTTGTATCCTGAGAGGCTTTTCGTCAAGAGACCGTTAGCACCGTTGCAGGACGAATAAAGTCTTAAGGACAGTGAATCAAATTCACGCCTCGGACTTTCCATTTGTTGTTCTGCATTTCCTGTTGTGAGTTTTTAGACATAGTTCTGTTTCTATTTGGTTTAGTGACTGCTGTTTTTAGAACGTTATTATTTGTATGCTAGTATTTGTTCGGAACTGATTTTCTGCACAAGTACACAAAGCTATATTTCCAACAAATACAAAAAAAAAAAAAATACTGCTACCAAATACAATGTAGAAAATTCAACGGTCCATTGTTTTCACTTTCGTCGTAATAAATCTATGGGTAACATGTTTCTGTTTCTTCTAATTAAAAACTATTTACTGCTTCTGATATTAGAAGCAAAGTGCAAGTTACGAAGTTAGGACCATGCAGACCTTGCAGTATGCTTCCACTGAACTCTCCTCCCACCAACGTTCTCTCCCACGTACCACTGTTGAGTATTTTGGTCTTGCCCCTTCAGTTTTGAAGCAAAGAAGAAAATAAGAGAGTCATTATCAAACCATTGTTGAGAATTTGATGGAATCAGAATTAAAGACTTTGAGGCACGTGATCACTTTCTTTAAGGCTTTGTTTGTCCCCATTCAAAATCGAGTTTACTGATGGGTTACCGACAAATAATCCTCCAGGATACAACAAAGTCTGGGGAATCTACAAACAGCAAAATCAAAAATTCCCCTTGGAATTCTCTTTGAAGCAATGTATGTTTTGGCTATAGAAATTTTGCAGAAAGAAAAGATTTCGAAATTTTCAAAATCAGTATCTTAAAAAAACTGAAAAAACATTCATTTATAAAAATTTGAAAATGTGTGAATTTTTTGGACAGACACAACTATTGAAAAATCAAAACAGTTGTAACAGTTAAAAATAACTGCCAATAAATCAAAATACAAAGTTAAATAAATCACACACCTTTACAATAAAACTATTTTTGAAAATACAAAATATTTTCTAAAAAATAAATCATGTTTTTTGCGATCGCGGCTAAGTGCTAAGTGCGCCTAATAACTCGCGCACTCGCACGTGGGTAGCATGGGGACTAGCACCCAGGTTCCTAAATTTGGTACCAATCATTTGATTCATGGATAATTACTCGAAACAAAAATAAATAAAACAAGCCCAAGCAGAGCTTATAAACTAGGTAAATAAATTGAATGACAACATAGAGAGGTAGGAAATCCAACCTTTTGATGGACAACGATTGAACTGAGACTGGCGGATGAATGTTTGTTGGGATGGCAGTGGCAGGGAGTGATGGCGAGGAGCTTCGCAAACCCAGGTGAAGGCAGTGTGGCATTGGGTAGTCATTGGATGGAGGGGGAGGGGGGTTCGGGGAGATGTGGCGTTCACCGACGGTGCTAGCATTGGGCTGTTGAGTAGGGAGAAAAAGGGAAAGGTTAGGGCTCGAAAATAAGATTTTATACATTCCATTTAGTGACCGCCCCACGAACAACGGTCGCTAAAATTAGTGACTGTAATAGTTCTAATTTTAGCGACAGATAAATTTTGCCGTCGCTAGAAATACTCGCCAAAAAATTTGTTTGACCCGGCCAGATTTTGGATATATGTGGCGACCACTGAGAAAAGTACTCGCTAAACTATACATTAGCGACCGCTTTTCTTGGCGGTCGCTAAAGGGGTAGTTTCTTATAGTGCTTGAATAGAGGTATCATCATCGACCAAGGAAATCGGTGACCAGGCCAGATCCACTGAAAACTAGGCATTTAAAGCCTCTGTTTATTTCAACATTGATGGACAGCCAGCCTATTACAGGGTTTTGATTCATAATGGTGCTATAGTGAACATTCTGCCTACTAGAATGTTGAGGAAGTTATGTAAAGACGAGAAAGACTTCAACAATGTTCCGAGGTTCCAGGTGAAAAAAAAATGTTACAGAAAGTAAGATGACAAATTACCTGCAAGGAAGCAATCAAGATTCTCAAACCGCTATTTTGATCTGGAGTTATTATTCTGTTATGACTATATAGAGACCCATATTCTTTAGTGTAGTTTTTTTTTTTTTTGGTATTTTGCTTAGTACATCCTGCTAACTCTTTAATGCCTGTAATATCTCTCCTTTCTTAATGTGCCTTTTAGAGAACCTATACTGGAATTCTGTGCAATGATTGTCAGCTATAACACCAATTTAGATTTTTTAATGTGCCTTTTAGAGAACAAATACTGGAATTCTGTGTAATATCTCTACTTTCTTAATGTGCCTTTTAGAGACCCATATTCTTGTTCTGTTTTGTTGGAACATATAGAGTTCCAATATCCAAGCTCCTTTCTTGTCCTAATGAAAGGAGCTTGGATATTGGAATTCTATAAGAGAAATATAACGACTAAATGTGAGTGAGAATTGAAGTCTTGATTAATTACGAGCTTGTAGATTTTAATCCATTAAGTCTGCAGGGTACATTATTCTCATTTCAGTTAATCTTTAGCTTTTTCATGTTTATTTGTAACTGACTACTATGTTTTTTTTTAAATGAAGGTTAAATTGGAACTCGACTTGTATAGGTTCACTTGGTAGTAAGAGATATATATCACATCGGTGGATAGAAGTTGGATGCAACGGAGGATTGTTTCAAGTGTGATTCGAGCATCGGAAGAGTTTAGACATGGCGTGAACGAGTTTATTCTTTTCGCGTTGAATAAGCGAGAGTTTGTGGATGACGGCACCATTAAATGTCTGTGCAGTGATTGTTAGCTGTTAAATTAGAAAATGCCCAACGATGTAACTTATGATCTCTTCCGTGGAGGTTTTATGAGTAATTATACAAATTGGACTCAACATGGGGAACCAATTCTGAGGGTACCGGTTGTAGTGCCCATTGAGGTTAGACAAGATAGTCATAGAGATCTGGAATTTTCTCAATATCAACATATGGTAATGGAAGCTGGGTGCAGTGGGATTAACTGGCATAACTTTTTTTATGATGGTAATCCTAATGTAGAAAAAGAGCCAAACCAGAGTACTGAGTAGTTTTATAAATTGTTTAAAGACTCTGAAGAGCCAATGTGGAAAGGAAGTACAAAACACACCAAGTTATCTGCTGTAATAAGGATGCTACACTTAAAGTCTGACCATGGTCTAAGTGATAAAGGTTTTGATGCTTTTCTGAAGCTTAATAAAGAAATGTTGCCAGAGGATAAGAAGTTGCCTGACACGTACTATAGTGCTAAGAAAATGATAATGAAAATTTCTTTTGGTGTACGAGAAGATAGATGCATGTAATAATGATTATGTCTTATTCTGGAAGGAGAACAATAACTTAAATAAGTGTCCGGTTTATGGCCACACAAGGTATAAACCAACCAATGGGAAGAAAAGGAAGATAGCATGGAAGATATTGCTATAATTTTCACTGACACCAAAGTTTCAAATGTTGTATTACTCTTCTAAAACAATAGAATATATGAGATGACATAGTAACATCCGTAGCAAAGTTCCCGATTTATTGAGACAGCCTGCCGATAGAGAGGCATGGAAGGAATTTGATCGCAAACACCCATCTTTTGCTGCAGAGGTTCGAAATGTGCAACTTGGTCTCCCTACTAATGGTTTTAATCTTTTTGGGCACTCTACAACACCTTACTCTATGTTGCCTATGATTGTTGTCCCATATAACCTTCCTCTATATATGTGCATGAAGAAACAATTCATGTTTTTATCTTTACTCATTCCTGGACCTCCGAGCCCGGGTAAAAATATTGACGTGTACTTGCGGCCGTCGATCCACGAGTTAAGAATTCTATGGGAAGTTGGAGCCCCAGAATTTGATGCATCTCTTAAACAGAACTTCATCTTGAGGGCAGGAGTCATGTGGACTATCAATGACTTCCCTACATACGGTATGTTGTGTGGATGGAGTATAGATGGGAGGTTGGCATGTCCTTATTGTATGAAAGTAAGTAAGGCTTTCACCTTAAAGCATGGGAAAAAGGCTTCTTTTTGGGGTCTCACAGACAATTCTTACTGCCTAATCATCAATATCAAGAATAAAAAGAGAAGTTTGATAAAACTGTGGAGCGGCATGTTGAAACACGTGACAGATTGTCTGGGGATGAAGTGTATAGGTGCGTATAGGACCTTGACATGGATGCGGTACCTTTTGAAAAATGTGTTTCCAGTCTAAAACTTCCTGACTTTGGAAAAACACACAATTGGAAGAAAATATGCATCTTTTGGGAGCTGCCTTATTGGATGACCCTCCTCATCCGCAACAATCTTGATGTTATGCACATTGAGAAAAATATTTTTGAAAATGTGTTTAATACAGTCATGAAGTCAAGGGCAAATCAAAATATCACCTAAAAGCATGAAAAGATATGCAGATGATGGGTATATAGCGTGAATTGTATCTAGGAATGGTTAATGGTAAGATGGTGTTGCCTGAAGTAATATATACATATGATAAAAAGTAGATACAATAGGTGTGGGTTAAACACTTGAAGCTGCCAAATGGCTATGCATCTAATATATCACGTTGCAACCTTACTGATTGTAAGTTTATGATTTAAAGAGTCATGATTGTCATGTATTCATGTACAGATTTATACAAATTATCTTATGTGACCTCTTGCCGAAGCCAGTAAATGAAGCATTGACTAAACTTAGTCATTTCTTTCACAATTTGTACTTAAAGGTGCTCCGAGAGAGTGATGTTAAGATTCTTGAAAATTACATTGTTGAGACAATGTGTAAGCTAGAGAAAATTGTTCCCCCGTCATTCTTTTATTTGATGGAGCATTTGACCATTCACTTAGCATATGAGACTAGAGTGGGCGGACCTGTGCAGTATCACTGGATGTATCCATTTGAGAGGTGATATCACTTATCCATCTTTAAACTGTATTTCATACTCGTACACATGCATTGTTTACTGAAAATGACTTTTTTCTTACATAGGTATATGTTTGACCTTAAGAAAAAGGTGCGTAACAAAGCACACATTGAAGGTTCAATTGCAGAGGCTTACATCCTTGAGGAGCTTACCAACTTCTGCTCCCTTTACTTTGAGACTGATGCAAATACAAAGATGAATCGGCTTGGTCGCAATGACAATAGTGTTGCCATAGAATTTGAAGAACGTCTTTCCATATTCATGCATCTTGGTCGTGCACTTGGAGCATGGAGTGGTCGATATTTATTCGATGAAGAGTATATTGCTGCAACATTGTATGCTCTCATGAATTGCAATGAAGTCGCACCATTTACAGTGTAAGTAGTTGTTTATATATCTTTCTTCTCATAGTTCAAGAACATAACACAACGACGATGTTATATAACATATAGTGAATACGATGATGAAGTGTTATAAGAAAGCCCTGAGATATGAGATGGACAACTTGAAAAATGCGAAACAACGCGTTCCCTCAACGGTTCCGAAAGAACATAAGTTCTAAAAGCACATCTCATTTCTGATATATTGAGATGGTATATGCGAGTTAATAACTTAATACTTTGTGCAAATTGTTTGTTGTTGCAAACCGCCCAGGATGGAGTTGATGCTTGTCTCAAATTGCTTGATATTGGCCCTAACAGATTAGTTTCGTGTTATAAAGGGTATATTATCAAAGGGTTTAGATTTGACACGATGAAAGTTGACCTTAGTAAACAAATTCAAAATAGTGGAGTTTTAGTGAAAAGTGACTGCTATAATGATAGTGAGCGTGATTTTTTTGGACAGTTGGAGGAGGTTGTTGAACTAGATTATTATGGCAGACGTAATCAACTGGTAATGTTCAAGTGCAGATGCTTTGACATTACAGCTGGTATTCGAGTTAGTCGACATTGGATTATAGACGTTAATATGAGGTCAAGGCTCAGATCATGCGAACCATTTGTATTTGCAGCTCAAGCAACGCATGTCTTCTATGCAAAGGGTATGACAAGGACCCAAATTGGAATACTCTTATCAAGACCAAAAGAGGCTTTGTTGATGGTGATTTCTTCGTTGAGATGTACCAAGAAGATGATGCTCCCACAATGATGTCGCTTCGGGAGGATAACGATCTTGTTGATGAGCCAGTTTGCGATTTAGGCCATGCTGGGGAGAGGTCGATGCTGAAGCCCTCCATGATGATGATGATTCTAAGGAAGAAGTTGAATAAGAAGATGATGATGATGAAGATGAACGGGATGAAGATGACGAGGAGGATTAACAAATTCCATTGTCTATTAGTGATAGTGATTGACTGTGTAAACCAAAAATATTCTTATCAATCTACTTTTGCACTTGTGGTGTTTTTTATTTAAATTGAGTTTGTCTAATGCTGGTTGATGGTTGACTATATAAATCTAAATTAACATTGTTATCAATTACTTTTGCACTTAAGTCTTTTATTATTCAAGTGAACTATATTTGGAACTATAAACATATCAGTTGCTTTTAGTTATGATATTTTTTGTTAAAGTTTTCTTATGTAACTCCCAAGTACTTTTTTGTAGATATGTAGAGATCTAGTGTACCCTGAGGTCATGGAGGCGGCCGCTGGGGACTGCTTCCGTCCAGTCAGCCCCCCTCCCCTGGATTGATGACGCGACTATTGATGAGCACCCGATGTCATCAATAGCTTCAATTACATGGTGAGACAATAATATTTTGTTGTTATAACACATTTGTTACAAAATATATAACGTCTTCTTTTTCATCACTTATAGCTTTTACTGCATCTGTGCCTAGAGGTATCACATGCGGGATACCTCTTCCAGCCACCCCGGAGCAGAGGATTACTGCTTATGTCCTCAACAATTAGTATATTTTCAATTTTCAAAGATCAATTCCTACCATCTTTTAGTAACCTATCTAACTAATACTTTGTTTTTTTGGGATTAACGTATCTCTTGTGATTTCTTGTAATTAGCTTTGTTGAAGATTGCGTTGGGACCAAAATCAGTCCAATCATCAAGGCCTATCTCCCACGGCCTTATCCGACGTGGAAGGCCTGGACCAAACCAAACAAGGAACTTGTTTGGAGGAAGTTCTTGGTAAAAATTATCTATTTTCATTGCTTTATTTGATTTTAGAAGTACATTATTGCTGAATTTTTCTTGGTAATCATGTATGAAATTGTGTTGAATTTTGTTCAGGAGTGCTTCAAATTCGAGTCCGACAGAGACCAAGAACTTGGAAGCAGACCTGGGAGTGGCATTGTTCAGAAAATTACAAGAAATGGATGCTCAATGAAAGGAAGCAGGCTCTAGCTCAGGCTAACGCGACATATATTTTTATGGCCATGGACTTCAACCCCAAGTACTTCTCAAAAGCCACGTGGGGACAACTGGTGGATTATTGGTGTACAACTAAATGGGCCAAGCTTAGTGAGCGAGGCAAGGATATGAGGAGTAGTGAGAAGAAGATGAAGCATAGTGCTAGATCATGTCCATATGTTGTGTACAATCTGAAGCTGAGAGAAGACGACCCTGACAAAAGGCCCCCTACGATGCTCCAATGCTTTGAGGTCACACACAAAAATAAAGATGGGAAGTGGATTTCTGAGAGCGCAGAGCAATTTGCGGTGATCAATCAACTATTCTTCACTTTTGCATTCCTATTATATCCTTATTGGTTACGACCAGTTGCATTGTTATATCATTTATTACTTTTTTTATATAGAATGCATATAAGGAAAAAGTTCAGGCCAACTCCTAGACAGATGGTAGCCAAGCAATGGACGAGATCTCTTTGTGGTTAAAAGCTACAAGAGGTCCTAAGATGACCGTATCCTCGGCCACCCTCGTCAATCCGCACGTTCATTGCTAACAGCCAACAGTCATCATGTGCAATCAATTATAGCAGTTCTCAGGTTGTAGAGAGGGAGAAAGAGCGCTTCGACAGACTTGTTAAAGAAAAAATTGCGATGATGATCCAATAAGGTCTTATTATGCCTGGAGCTAGACATCAGGTGATACCAATTTTCTTAAGTAAGTTATGTATTGTAGTCATTTTGTCTATGATCTAGATTTGATTATATTTTGTTGAATCATTTGTATGGCTTCATGCAGAGCGGTATTGTGCCTAGTGTCAGTGATTCTCAAGGCGGTGAGGACATTCTAGATTGAATATGCCTTCAACAAGTGATGAAGAAGATGATGACGACAGGGTTGATGGGTATGCCAACTAGTATGTTTTTGGGGTTCTATGTATTGATTGTAGTTGTGTAGCTCATGAACGTATACTTGACTCATTTTTTCAATTTTGGTTAAACAATGTGTGCGTACCTGAGAGTTAAAGTTTTTCTTTGTCACTTTGACGTTATTCTAATGGCCTATGTTTATAGTTTGACGATGTAAAGCTTTGTTGATATGCTTGGTTTGGGATTGACGTATTGAAATGAATGTGAGACTTATTTTTGGATGTGTAAAGCAGATTGGTTTTGGACAGGTTGTTTGAATGAATGCGGGATAGGTGGTTGAATTGGTTTTTGAATGAATGCGATATATGTTTTGGTTTTTGAATGAATGCGGGACAGGTGGTTGAATTAGTTTTGAATGAATGCGGGATAGGTTGTTGAATTGGTTTTGGATAGGAGGTTAAAACAGACCTGATTTTCCAAAGCATAACCCAAGTTCAGCGACCGCACATTGCGGTTGCTAAACTGGATAAGCGGTTGCTAAATAAAACATTTTAAATAAAAAAATAATTAGGGACCGCAATGGCAGTCTCTAAATTATAAAAAGCAGTCGCTAGTTGGAAAAAAGAAATTAAATTAAAAAAAGTTTTTATCGACCCAATATCGGTCGCTAAATTAAAAAAAGCGGTCGCTAAATAAAAAATCAATTTATATCTAAAAAATATTTAGCGACTGCCAGTGCGGTGGCTAAATTTGGTCAATGCCATCACTAAATTTAGCGATCGATTAATTAAATGTGGTAGCTAAAGTTTAGCAGCCTAGCCTCTAGCGACCGTTTTAGCAACCGTGTTTTGCGGTCGCTAAAACGGTTTAGCGATTGCATTTCCTCCTTTAGCGATCGCTTTTGGCGGTTGCTAATGCCTCTTTTTCTTGTAGTGGAGTGGTTCAGTTCTATTTCATCAATCGCATATAGCCTAACATATTCTACAGTCAAATTTCACGTGCTAACGATCACTGTACGCTATGCTATGCATGCGTAGAAGCTAAAGCGAACCCGTGGTACACCTGTTCAGGGTACCACACAACCTACTGTGACCCAATACCTACTGATGTCATGTGACGAACCCGTCCTTGGGGACGTCTTACTGCGGATCGGTGCTGACCCCCAGGTTTACCGACCTCCACGAGAGATGATTTTGTGCTTCGCTCGATTGGGGGTTACAACGGTAACATGAACCGCTTCTTGTGACATGGACTCCGGTATTCTCTTCTGGATGGTAGGTCGGTTGTCTTCTGATTTGTATCTGAGGCTGTAACTCGACCTTGAAGTGATCGAGTCTTAGGTAGAGATATCTAGGATCTAGGTACGTAAGGCTGGTTTGTAGAGGCGGATGGCATTGTGACGTCAAGGGTCCTTTGTAAGGTGTTGACTACATCTTTCAGCTCATGAATTTCCTTTGTAAGGTCTTCATGTGGACTCTTGAATAGTTTGCGGTTGAGACGATAATGAAGGTCACACACATCTGTGTACAGACACATTTAACCCACAAATATGCACCCAAACACCCAGCCATTGCACCTCTCATGCTCACTGCCTCATGGCAGTGGGTCATCCTCCTCTTTCTCATTTGTTTTTCTTTCCAACAGACTCACATATCCACACCTTAGAGTACACAACTCACACCCACTTTCATTTTCTCAACCACACATTCAAACACACACACACACATCTCACCATATTGCACACACCACTTTCCATCACACACCCACTACCTCACGGCAGTGGGTCTCTCTCTTTCCCCTTCTTTTCATTTCACTCACACACCTTCACTCAAAGTCTCACACAATCAGGTTCACATTTTCACCAAATGCTTCCCATTACACTTACTCACATATCATCTACTCCTCTCCTCACATGCACAATACATCATTACATATACACATCACACAAGCACCCACAAACACCACTGAATTCACACCAAAAACAAGGCCATGACAGCCTTGAACCCATTTCAAACACACCGTAAATTTGCCACTACGGCAGCCCATTGTGCATGGAAACATCCTTATATTTACACAAGCACACATCCTGATATAAAACCCACTCACACCTCATATACACATAATATCCAGCAACACTGAACCAACAATACCTACCGTTAAACTGCCTCATGGCAATCTCCTGCAAAAATTCACATCTTTTTCTCAAACCCACATACACAATCCCACATATATCCTGCCTTACGGTAGGTTGTCTCCTACCTCCACAACATTTGTACACAACACATAAACATTCATAGCTCCCATTTGGCAGCTGCACCACAACTACACCCCATCACTCACTGCACACACTCACTTCGCATTAACTTCATGGCTGTCCTTGTGGCAGCCATAGCCCACGACACTCCCGGCCAAAACTGGGTTTTCTTCCCCAACGCAACTGTCCTATTCCCATGCCCAAAAATCTGCCCTATATCAATCATGGCCATAAATTTAAACATGGACTCATACAATGATCTAACTTAAACCCTGATGCCAAATTCCCTTTTTTTTTCCTTCAACCCGTAAGCCGTAAATAACAACAGAGAAAAGATCAAGAAAAACATACCGGAAAAACTAGCCGGAACATTCACTTCGATCCTTCCCCCTTCTCTCTCTCTCTCTCTCTCAACGTGGTCTGACGGCTAGAAGGGGAGCCTTGGATGGCTGCCCTAGAGAATGTGCGATAAATATAAAATAAAACCCTAGCTAGAAAAAATCACAAAAACCCCCAACTCATTCATTTTGTTGCTAAATGTTTCATACCCAAACTTTATTATCGCAAAAATGGTCCAAAAATAAATATTTACAGCAATTTTTATGCGCTAGAAAAATTCTTAGCAGGTTGTAACGCTATACCGTTTGATAAATCGTCGCTAAAAGTGTACCAATGCTATGAAAAATAATTCGTCGCTGAAAATACATGCCAATGCTAAGTATTTAAAAAAATAACGTTTAAATTTTTTTTTGAATTTGTTAAAAATATTTTTGAATTCGGGATATTACAATCATGACCGCAAAATAGACTTGTAAGACAGAACATGGGAGTGACCGCCGGGTGGAGTTTCGGCGGAAGAGCTCTCCGATACTAAAATCAGAGTGTAACCACAGGGGTAGAACTCTAAATAGCAAAAGACACAATGTATATCTGTGTCTGAAGTCGTTTGCATACCTGGGAGTAGTCCCTTTTTACAGGTGTAGGTAGAAGACCCTAACAGGACTAAGAGCATGATGCTGGGGCTTGGCCAAATCTGTTAGGATCGCGTTAGGATCCTTTAGAATCACGTTGATATCCTTAAGGATCTCGTTGTAATTCTTTTTGAATCCTTGTTCTTCCAATATGGTAATGAACAAACCCGTAACTGACTAGAACTGAAGGTGAGTCGTAACTGTCACGTGTCGTACGCTGATAGAAGGAGTTATTCTAGTTATGTCATTGTTAATCTCGAGTATTATCTCGAGTATCATCCTTTTTAACCTAAGGCTTCACAACCAATCGGATTCCATGATACTAAAACCTTTTGATACTCTCCACTTGAAGTTGGCAGCATGTGCTTAGTAAATTCTAAACAAAGGAATGGGACAATTTCCATCTATACACTTGAGTAAACTGCCAAAGGTATCGTACCATCAGACTTTACTGCAAATGGACAAAGTGAGGCTAATAGCAGCTCCATTAAGCCTGTATTGTCGCAGGGTTGAAATGGCATTAAGGTTATTGAGTACATTCACGAAGATGTAGCAAAGAGAAGTCCTAGACGCCACAACCCTACCAAAGGTTCGCCAGCATTCAGCCGGTAAGCTTTCGTGCATATATGGGCTGACCAAATAAAATGGGCTCACTACCAATCTGAATGATGCTAGACTTATTAGACTTTGACCCTGATTAAGCCCAACACAAACAAAAATAGGTTATATACGCCTCTGAATTTGGATTTTGTCCACGATTTGGTGTCTTTGCAAGGCATTATTAATTTTCCCACACCTATTTCAAGATCTCATACGGCTTTTGTATAATCAATCAATTTGAGTAAGGATCGAATTTGATTATTTTAAACACTAAGGAATTCTCTGATATCAAATCGGGATATAAACTTTCAAAATGTAATGATAGCCATGTATCGAACTATGTTAAATGTGATTCGGTAATCCTTTGAACAAATAGGCAATCTGGGTCCCTTTTTTCGAATTCCAATCCACCTTTTGTTTTATACTGTGCCTTTTAATTGTTTGGGTTCTCCCTTATGTTATAAGTCTGTTAAATCAGTCATATACATTACTTGTGTGTTTCTCGTTTCTTTCGAAAGCATGACGGCGAGGTAAGTAGACAATTTCAGACCTCTAGGGTGTAATGGGGTTCTCATACTTTTCCGTGAATTAACATAATTATCGGGTCCAAATCTAGGGCTTTTGAATGGCACACTGGCCAATTTTGTTCACATTGTGGAACTTAGGATGTTTATGATCTTTCCTTATTTTACTTTAAAATCATATGGCAACTCTTTTGTCGGTAGACATCCAAGAGTTCGACCTCGGGCGCAGGTTACCTCATGCAATGCACTATGCAAAATTTCTTGGACCAGTTTATTAAATAAGTCATAGCTAGTCTTTCTCCGACAGATCATAGTAGAAGAAAATACCAAAGCAGTAAACACTCTATAGGCCCTAAGTAGTAAGAGATCATTTATGTCCTGGTCCATGTGCAATTGTAAAGTGGCTACACAAGCAATTGGATTCCATGAAGCTAAAACCTTTTGATACTCTCCACTTGGAGTTGGCAGCATATGGTTATATACATTATAAACAAAGGAATGGGACAATCTCTGTATATACACTTGAGTGAACCGCCAAAGGTATCGTACCATCAGACTTGCTGCAAATGGACAAAGTGAGGCTAATAGCAGCTCCATTAAGCCTGTACTGTTGCAGGGTTGAAATGGCGTTAAAGTTTAAGGGTCTCGAGTATGAATACATTCATGAAAATGTAGCAAACAAAAGTTCTATGCTTCTTGAGCTCAATCCTGTTCACAAAAAGATCCCAGTGCTGTTGCACAATGGTGTCCCTGTAAATGAATCACTTTTCATTCTTGAATACCTTGATGAGACTTGGAAGGAGAATCCCTTGCTACCCAAAGATCCATGTGAGAGAGCCCAGGCTCGATTTTGGGCTAACTACGCTGATGAGAAGGTAAATTGCATCGCTTCTCCTCTAGAATTTATTCTCCGTTACTTCTCCTCTAGAATTTATTTTGCACTTCTATGTTCCTAATTTTAGAAATGTGTGGGTTTGGTCACTATTTCCGAAAACTGTGTAAGTTATGTATGTCTGTTCCCTGCTTAAATGATCAAATTTCATCAACATATTGATATGTCACACAGGTGAGTCTAATAAAATTATCAATAAGTAATCTAAAACTTTGCTGTCATTATATAGTAGATATTGATCATATCGTATTAGTAATAGGGAAAAATCAACTAATCATGACATCTCAAACTACTCGCATTAAGTGGGTGTACACACAAATTTCGTGTCTGAGTTGCGAGACAAGAAATAATTGCACAAAAAATTTAATTTAATAATTTCAAATAACAAGGTTACACCACTATGTGATTTTCATATAAAATTAAATGTAAATCCTCTTATTCAATCTCCAGTTTAGTCACTATCCAAGGGCTGAAATAGCTTGATCTTGAAACGTGAATTTTTGCTTCTTCAATCTTCACAGTTGAAAGATTGTCGAAGCGGTGATTGTTCTAGAGCTTAGAAGCTTTATCCCGAACAAGGCGGCAATTCTTGACTTGTGGAATTACCTAGATTGAAGGTGAATCTCCTTTGATATTTAGGATCAGAGAGAGATTACTTTTCGTGTTGTTGAGAATGCTCAATTAAAGAACGACACTAAACTAGTGCGTATTGTTCTTCAAGTGGAGCGTAATTCTAGAGATTGATGTGCTTGTCTCAGAGTGTCCGGCAGAGAGCTGACTTGTTTGCAGAGACTCAGTGTGTCGGAAGTGCTCGATTAAAGAACGGCACAAACTTAGTGCGTATTGTTTTTTAAATGAAGCACAGCATGAGAGACGACAGAGTTTGGCGGAGCTTTGACTCTGATCACGGAGACCCTCTGGGTTCTTCTTCTCTACCTCTAGCCCTTTATTATAAGCAGCGTGGTACGCTTATTTTTGAAAAACCCATGATTTGATCTTTGACTTTATAATTAAAGAGATTTTGTCCCCTTTAATTCAATCAGGATTTCTTCATTAAATGGATCCTTATTTCCATTTAATTTAGAAATTCTTTTCTTAAGTCAAAGTTGACTTATTTGAGATTTATGGTAGTAAGACCACACTTGGGCTAGACCAAATAATTTTATTTAGACTAGTTATTGTAATCAACTTTGGTTTGATACAATTACTTTATCTGATTCCAATTCAACACTTTAAACCCACCTTTTTCGCAACGTTGAAGATTTGATTGGTCAATTATCTTTTAAATTATTGAGTAAGCATAAATTTTCGTTGTCTACAGTGAGTCCAGCAAACTTATCAAGAGACTTGGCTAAACAATCAACAAACTTAATTTGCTCGTACGGTTATATGATAACTATGGAAACTATTGATCAGAAATTAGAAAAATCAATGATGTAAAAAGTGCCATATATAGGACCTCTCCTTTGACTTTCACTTTTCAATTTCCTACTTGCCATTGTTGTTTTTTAGGTTCTATTCACATTCGCGTTGAAGGCCACAGATGAAGGTTTTCCGTAAGTGCCAGCACCTGAGGAAATGACAGAGCTGTTCCTGTGGGATAAATTACAAATATAGTTCTTTATATTTGGGGTCATTTTTATTAGGTTCTTAAAGTGTGACTTGTTTCACTTTGGTGGTCCTTGATCTAAGCTTTTGTTTCTATTCGGTCCTTGATCTTTTTCCCATAGTTTAAGATTCCATTAAAGGGGTACAAAATGAAAAGATCGCTGCAAACATTTTTTTTATGGTTAATTTTTCAAAATTTTTCATAAATTTGCACTGATATCTCTCCACAAAGCTAAGGCCAACGACCCCGCCAACTGCATTAGTAGACCACCACCAAATTAACTAAAAGGAAATTTAATTTTGCCACTCAAACATTAATCTGCCATTTTTGGCATTGAAATTTAGCGGAGTCATAAACTTTAGGAATATAACGACCAAGTAGAAAAGAAAGAGCATTGATAAAGGACCATAATGAAACAAGTCAAACTTTGAGGACCTTTTACAAATTAGAACTGAACTTAAGGGACCCTGTCTACCATTTACCCTCTACTCAATTCAGTATGATAACATCATGTTATTGACTGCAGTGCATATTTGGTGTATGGAACGCCTGCCTGGCCGAGGGAGAAGACAAAGAGAAGGCTATAGCGTCCGCAGTAGAGTCGCTGACATTTATTGAGAAGCTGATAAAGGGTAAGAAGTTTTTCGGTGGAGAAAGCATTGGGTTTATGGATTTGGCTCTAGGCTGGATACCTCTGTGGACTAGTGTCATGGAAGAAGTTGGAGACATGAAGATACTTGATGAAGAAACGTTCCCTTCACTCCATGAATGGGCTAAAAGTTTCATTCGAGTTCCACTTGTTAAAAGTTGCATGCCACCAAGAGAGGAATTTTTCAACTATGTCCAATCTACCGCCAGGTATTTGCGATCCTCGATCGGCTGTGAAGAAGCTATAAAAGGTTGATTGTAGCGCACAAATTTACTACTTCTGAATTGTATTCGGAAATCACGTACTTGAGTTTGAGTATACGTGTTCTTGTGGTTGCCCAGTCACATATTACGGAAAAAGCTAGCATCAAACTAATCTCCACCAATTGGTGACAATGGAGGATCTACGAATTCGGTCTAGACATAGCCCTGAGTACAATCTGAGCAATGGACAAACTTCAAATTGAAGTACGAGCTACATAACTGAATGTTCAAATTAACAAGATTGATTAGCACAGATTAATCGTATACTAGTTTTTCATTCTAGTTTTGCACCATTAGTACTACTACTCCAAGTATATATCAATTATCTCTAATTGAGATATGTTACAAATTGTAGAATTGCAATATACGAAATCAAGTTTGGGTAGAGAAGGAAACCACAATGCCTAAAACTAAATGGTTGAATGAAAGAATGAAAAAAAAAATTAGAAATCTTCTGAGCCCTCAAGTGTGTAGGAGCTTTGCTGAATAATGGTAGCGGTGCCCAATGATCCTTTGATGTGTGAGTGTAGCTGGGACTGTTGGTGAATTTAGGGTTTAATTTGTATTTTCTACAACAAAATATTAGCAACACTAGGTGATTAAACATAACAAAATAATAATAAATAATTGAAAGTAATTATGTATGAACTCTTGATAAAATTTTGTAATCTCGAGTAGTAAAAGGATACAAAAATAGCTAATCCGTGCAATCACGACGAAGTCTCTCTCTTAAAGACGTTATCGTCTCCCTATGTGCAGGTATCGTCTGCAGAAAGAGCCTCCAAGATAAAACTCATAGACGTATCCATGTCTCCTATATGTGCATGTCCACAGGAAGACGATATGAACTAGTCTACGATCACGTTGCTCAAATATGAAATATATGTTATAGATATAAAGAAAAATACGTTGTGATAGTAAAGTAGAAATAAAATACTAAGTTTGGAAGCATAGTAGCTTCAAATATTTTCTCTGTCACACCCTATGACAAAACGGAATCGCGAAGCGCAAAACTGGGACAATTGTAGAGATGGCAAGATCAATAATGGTCGACAAGGATTTACCCAAACGTTTTTGGTCAAAAGCTGTTAATACAACTGTGTATATCCTAAATCGGTGTCCGACAAAGGCTATGAAGCATAGGACTCCCATTGAAGCTTGGAGTGGCATTAAACCTTCAGTAAGACATTTGAGAATTTTCGGGAGCATTTGTTATGCTCATATTCCTTCTGAAAAATGGAGCAAGTTTTATAAGAAAAGTGCAAAATGTATTTTTGTTGGTTATGATTTTTCAACAAAAGGTTATCGGCTTTATAATGTGGAAACCAACAAATTAATTGTTAGTAGAGATGTCATCTTTAATGAACAAGCTTCTTGGGTTTTGGAAGGAGAAAAAGGAGATGGGGACACCATATGTTCTATTTCTGATACAAGGCAAAGTTTCTGAACCACATGAAGTTGAACCTATTCCTTAATCACCTCCATCGACTCCAAATTCACAAAGAGAGGCTGCTTCATCAAACCAATCAACTCCAGAATCTCCTATAAGAAGAAGGCAAAGAATTGGTGAAATATATGAGTCCTACAATTTTACAACGATAGAGCCACAATGCTTCAAAGCACTAGAGCAACACGGAGTATGGATCAAGGTAATGGAAGAAGAGATGGCCATGATTGAGAAGAACAATACCTGGGGCTTGTTGGTTATCCAAAAGGAAGAGATGCCATTGGAGTTAAATGGATATACAAGACGAAGCTAAATTAAGATGGAAGCATTCAGAAGCATAAGGCAAGGCTCGTTTCATCCAAAGCCAGGTATAGATTTTTCTGAAACCTTCACACTCGTTGCAAGACACGTAACTATAAGAACTTTAAAAATTTTTGCTTCCCAGAAAAAATGAAAATTTTATCAACTTAATGTTAAGTAAGCTTTTTTGAATCGGGTAATAAAAGATGAAGTATATGTGGAGCAGCCCCAAGGGTTCTTTGTGCAAGGGGGAGAAAATAAAGTCTACAAGCTGAAAAAGGCTCTATAGGGGCTGAAACAAACTCCCCGAGCTTGGTACAGCGAAATCGATAAGTATTTTGCAACGAAAGGTTTCGAGAAAAGTAAGAGTGAGCCAATATTATATATTTTGAGAGAAAGAGCAAATGCATGTTCTCATTGTTTCAGTGTATGTTGATGACTTGATTGTCATCGATAGCAATGTGAAAATGATTCAAAGCTTCAAGAAGGACATGATGCATACATATTAAATGAGAGACTTGGGTTTACTGCATTATTTCTTGGGAATTGAATTCTCTCATGAGAGGAATTAGATTTTCATTTCTCAGAAAAAGTATGCAAGAAGTATCCTTATAAAGTTTGGTATGGCTAGCTGTAAGTCAGTTGACACTCCTTTAGTTCCAAATGAAAAACTAAGGATTCAGAATGGAGGTAAGAATGTTTACAGCTTCAAAGTATTGAAGTTTAGTTGGAAGTTTTTTGTATCTCACTACTACAAGACCTGACATCATGTTTTCTGCAAATTTACTTTCAAGGTATGTGCAAAATCCTAGTCAAAAGCATTACGGAGCTGCTAAAAGGGTCTTGAGGTACTTGCGAGGGACATTAGATTATGGAATTTTGTATGAAGCAACTGAAGAATCAAGGTTGGTTGGTTATACAGATAGCGATTAGGCAGGCTGTCTTGATGACATGAAAAACGCCTCAGGCTACTTTTTTTCTCTTGGTTGAGATATATGCTCATGGGGTTCAAAGAAGCAGAAAAGTGTAGCTCAATCTTCAGCAGAAGCAGTGTATATTGCTGCTACAAAGGCAACATATAAGCAAATTAGTTGCGAAAAATTCTTGAGCACATTGGACATACGAAGCAAAAAGAACCCCCTTATACTGTGGCAATAAATTAGTTATTACAGTGAGAAAGAACTCTGTTATTTATGACTGAACTAAGCATACTGTTATAAAGTATCATTTCATCAGAGAAGCAATAACAAAAGGGATGATAAAGTTAGAGCATTGCAGAATTGGAGAGCAATTAGCTGATAAATTTACGAAAGCCCTTGAAAAGGACATGTTTTATTATCTTAGAGAATCAATTGCAGTTGTAAAGGAAGTGCGTCAAGGGGCAGCGTTGGAAATTAATGCACTTAGCTGTTGGTGTTAGTATAAACTATGTGGAATTTAGCCTTAGATTTCTAGAATGTCCTAGCTATGGTGTCTGTTCATTTTCCAATACTAGTCTAGAGAAATCCATGTCATCTCCAGCATATATAAATGTGTGAGGGAAGTAATAGAAGTTCAATTGAAATTTGGTCTCACAATGTGTGTTTCATTAGAGAGTTCTACAGTAGCAATCCCTCTTATCTTCATTTGAGTTACTTTGCTCGTTTTCATCAGATCTTGCAATCGAAGGACTCAGTGTAGTTGAAAACGAAGATATTGAAGGTGACTACAGGCTTGAGGAAGACGAGGCTTTGCCAGAGGAGAACCCTGAGGGCTACGAAATTGAGCGGGACACATAAGGCGAGCAGTTGCACAAAGTTAATGGAGATCTAACCTCTACTCATTGCGTAGGGGAACTCTTTGTAGTGGACTTTGATTAAGAGGTGTTTTGTCTCTGCCCCGTTTGGGCGCTCACGAAGGTGCCTTTGACCCCGGTTTCTGGCCCAATATTTTCGGAACAAGAAGCTTTGAGAATGGCATCAAATCAAACTATGGATGACTACAGCTGCCACATTCATGCCAGATTATCGGCTTGGTGCTGCGGCCAACGAGGGATAGGACCCATGTACTCAGGGACCGTTGCAAGGTTAGATTGTCACCACCTACAAAGCTGAGTTACTTTGCAAGATTGATTTCAAGTACCCTAAGACCTTTGAGCATTATACTCATCCTGATCTAACATATTTTGAGCAGATTATATATGTATCCTTTGTAAAAAAACAGCCTTTTGCACCTTGGGAATGCCCATCATTGGTATCACTGTGGAACACTTTATTGTATTTTGAGGTATGATCTCTGGTCTTAAGCAAGAATATATTTTTCGTGTTAATTGGCTTCTAGAGAAGGTCGATTCTATTCGGCGGCTTTAATCTGGATCAACCTTTGCTGAGGATATCTTCTGCGTCCAGGAAGAGAAGTAGGACCTAAAAGGGTAATTAGTCATTATTGAGAGGCGGAAGGAGCTAGTGGCTACGTAGAGACAAATTTCATGAGGCTGAGGTGATCCCTTCTCATGCTATTGCTGGGGAAGGCCTTTTTGGTGGGGGATAGGCTCCTTGTTGCATGGTTTAGAGACTTCAGTTCATGGAGTATCTGTCTGTTGGTGTGGATTTCATATCTTTTCTTTTGCTAGCCCTCATGTTTGGGTGGTAGTTTGATGTTTCCAACTCTCCTATCTCTCGTTTTTTCTTTCTCAAGCAACCTAAATATAGTTTGTTCCATTATCCTATTTATGATGAGGACATAGAGCATGCAATTTGTTTATGATGGGATCTTTCTTTGGTGTCATGCTATGAACCAAAGTATAAACGAGATGAAAGTAGGATTCTTCGGTTGATCTCTCAATTATGATATAATGCTTTAATCTAAGGAAATAAAAAAAACAAGTGAAAAATAACTCTTGCTAGCCTATCATCAGTGCATTGTACTTGTTAAGCCAATTAGCACTAAGAAAGGTCATGAGCTTCTTAGATTTCATCTATGAAATCCTATAATAGCCTGATTAATTTGCTTCTAGGATGATGTAGGGTCATTCCGATTTAATGAACTTACGGCGAATTTTTCCCTTGGATTATATCCACAGCCATCCTCTTTGCTAGTCACCTCTTTAAATGTGCATGGTTAAACCATAGTGTCGTAGTCCAGAGCCAATTCATTTTTGTATAATTGAAAGTTTTTTTGGATCCAGATTGTACACTTATTTCGTGATCGAGACTTATTTGGTTTCAATGTGCCATGCAGTGTGTGAGAATGCCTATCTTAAGAGGGATTACTGCTCCGACATTGTAAAGTAGGGTGTACAGATAGAATATTGTCACCCATATAGTTGCTCGGCCCATTCATTTGGGATGACATTGGTAGCTTCGTTTAATATTTCCAAGGGTGTCTTGTTGGTTGCTTCTACTTGACTGTTTCCTCTCAGGTAGGCACAGTATGATGCAATATCTAATTTTTGGCCAGGAGGAGCCTGGCGTTTTGTTTACAAAGGGCATGCCATGATCAATGAGGATACCTTTTCTCTTTTATGAAGTTGGCCACGGCTACTTGCTTTCTTATGGCCAGAAACCTCATCCCACTTGGTAGATATTTCAGTAGCCACAATGATCCACACACATTACTGGTGCAAATTACAAAGCATTGATCTTTTTGATATGTCAAATGCACAAATATTGGAAGGAATATGGCGTGGAAAAGGCATAAAGATCTTTAGTGGGCGCATGTATGAGGTGTCCATTAACTTGGCACTTGTAACACTTCTTGACAAACTCGTGGACATCATTTTCCATAGTCAGCCAATAGTATCCCAAGTTTAAGAAGGGCAAGAAAAGTTTTGCTCCACCAGATGCTTGCAAGTGTGCCCTCGGCAGAATGCCTTTTGTTTGATTCTTGGAGAATTGTTGAGGACATATCTAACAACATTTCGTACTCCCACTCATGCAACTCCATGCTCCCTTATCTATTGTGTCGAAGCTATCTTGCCTCTTAAAGAAAGTATTTCTAGACGAAATTAAAATAAGAATCTATTTAATTAAGAAATTCATATTGAATTAAATGAAAAAAAATCTCTTTGATTACAAAGGTGAAAGCCCAAATCATGGTTTTTCGAAGATTAAGCCCAACTTGTCTAAAAGGGCTTAGGATAGAGAAGAAGAGGAGAGAGGGTTTCTACAAACAAAGCCCATGCTCCGGTGAAAGTCAATCACAAGCATGTCATAGAGTTGTCAAACGGGCCGGGCGGCCCGTGGGCTGGCCCGGCCCGGCCCGGTTCTGGCCCGGGCTGGCCCGGCCCCATCCATGAACAGTAGCGGCCCAGCACAAGCGGGCTTGGGGCCTGGGCCTGGACCAGGCCTTCAATTTCTGCGAAAAAGCCCGGCCCGGAAACGGCCCGGTTTGGCCCGGCCCGAAGTCGGCCCGGTTCTGGCCCGGTTTTGGCCCCACCACTTGTTTGAATTTTTTGCTTTTCCCCCCTTTCTTCCACCCCTTTTCCAAAATTCCACTTTTACCCCCCCCCCCCAACAGCATTGTTATGTGTTAAGATTTTATTAATAAAGCTCACCAAGAAGAGTATGAAAATGTTTAACATATAATAAAAAATATAATGGCTAACAAATAAATATGTATATACATACATACATATATATGTATATTACTTATAATGAAATAAAAGGATAAAGATTAGGTTCGTTAAATTGTGAATATTGCCTAGAGATGAAATTTAAAATTGAATAACAAGAAAAAGAAAAAAAAAAAAGGGCCCGGGCCCGGCCCTAGATATTGGGCCTAGGGCCAGGGCCTGGACTGGGCCTAGGTTTGCCTTCGGCAGGCCCGGCCCGGCCCCACAGCAGGCCCGATGGGCTTGGGCTGGGCCGGCCCAAGCCCGGCCCTTTGACATCTCTAGCATGTCATACCCCAAGATTTGCGCTTCATTTAAAGAACAATACACATTACCTTTCGTGCCATTCTTCAATCGAGCTCTTCCAAGAAACGAATATTATTCCTTTTGACCTTAAGTCAAAGGGGGATTCACCTTCAACAACTTTAGTGATTCTACAAGCTAATCAAGAAAGAAGTCAAAGTAGCGGTTAAAGATTGTGTAGTTTCAGATCTTGAATCTTGACCAAATCAAAGATCGAATTAGAGGACTTTACATTCATTTTATTTAAAAATCACTTAGTGGTAGAATCCTTTCCTTAAGTTCAATCAAATTAAAATTTTCTTCACTGCGTCTTGTCTCACAGCTTTAGACACAAAATTTGTATGTATAATCACAGTTACAATCGATTTTTGAGAAATCAATACACTGAAGAAGACCACTACAAGAAAAATCACTTTTAGCGACGAATAAAAGCGTATAATCAGTCTCTAAATACTTTTAGCGACTGACGTCCGTTGCTAAAACTCCTTGGGAAAAAATCCCGTCGCTTAAGAATTAGTAACGGAATTCGATTATCTGTAGAAAAAAAATCACTTTTTATAGGCATAATTAATTACTTTTAGTGATGAAAATTTCTGTCGCTAAAGGTAATTTCCGTAATTTTCATTTTTTTGTTATTATTTCGTCTCTAAAGTCCATTGTTATGTAGGCATTTTAGTGACAGAATTTCATCACTAAATGTAAAAGTTAAAACAAAAAAAGCTATTTTTTAAATTGTTATTAGTTTTAAAAAAATCCAAGCCAATTGGTATCAGCAATCAACAATTAATCCTAATTACCATATATATCAACAATTTTATTCTTTAGGCTACCATTCTTCTTTACCAAATTTCAAGCAATATAAATAAAACATAAGTCATACACCACCAACTAACTCCCAAAATTAGATATTCACCGAATAAAATAAATCCCAAAATAACAGATTTTGGAACTGTAGCAGTGGCAATATTACAAAAATGAAAAGCAACCACATCAACTTACAGTACACCAAAAGATTGATGCACATCTATACAGTGCTTGTGTGTGATCATTACCAAAGCCTTCAAGATCCAAATTTATGTGCTTCGGCAAGGACTCATTTGCAAGCAAGCTCATGCCACTGAATTAGTAGTCTACCTGTCACACCACAAATCCTTTTACGGAAACCACTAACAGAATTTAAGAAGCATATAACACCATGACTTGGAGCGACATTCAGATGCCTAACAAGCCTATAGTCTTCCATTTAGAATGAAATCCACCTTTATACGGACCAGAAGAAGCACCAGTCTAAAACACCTTAAAGGATTTCCTATGCACTCATTAAGGCACATATCAATAGGCATACATGGACCAGCAGAACCATCAGACCAAAACTCCGTAAAACACTTCCTATGCACTCAGCATAGGTACATATAGATAGGACTATAATATTTTAGCAAAATACTTAGGAAAGCAAGTTTGGAGGATGAGGCTTTATACTACATTAATATGGAAATAGAAAACTCTCTAGTTTTTGCCATCATCTGTTGTATTGCCAGTAAATCTTAGATTACACTAGTGTTCTATGCATGCACACACAGTAGAACTACCCTAAACTTTAAATTGCATTAGTGTTCTATGTACCGATTATTCATCATAAACAAGACGTACTTCTATTTTATGACAATGTCATACGTTTGTCCAAGAAGGATCTTAAGTATCTACCATATCCCATGGTCAATGCAATACCTATTGTCTAATGCATATACCAAACTTAGCCAAAACGAGATAATTATCGATAAGTAAACAATTTTGTTACCTCCACATGAGGAAGAAGATCACTTGAAGGACATGGAATATCCTACAAAATTTACCTAAAACCCTCTCCCCACCCCTCTTCCCCCTCGCCCAGCACACAACTCTACAACGAGATCGATATAGCAATATGTGAAATTTAACCGGTTTCTCAAGTACGTTATATGTTGATGTTAACGTCTAGCACATGTCAATTACCTTTCCTGTATTGCATTAAAAATAAAAACAAAAAAACAGGGCGCACCCACGAACATGGAGCATATCCAAAAAACCAACCTTTGAATGCTTAACTGGATCCCCCAATTGTTCTTGTTCCACTTTTTCAGGTGGTTATAACTTATAGTATTTCCTACATTAAAACATTGAAATTCTCTAAAGCAAGTGAAAAGCGAAGTCCCCCCCCCAAAAAAAAAAAAAAAGAACAACCATTGTCTAAACGTTAGAAAAAACTCTACATTAGGAAAGAAAAACCCTACTTTTCACACGAGTTAGACCAAGTCTATTTTCAGTCCTTTTTAAGGATCCAACCAATTTTATTCATCAAGAAGATCAACCCCGCAGAAAAGTAACTTCATTTTTAAATTCCATAAGCAAAATTTCATCAGAAGAAACACCCACGTAGATTATCTCCTAACATAAGGCATACTAATTGATTGCAAGCCATCAAACTACAACTCAATTACAAGCGTAAACTAATTACAAAGAAACACAAAGAAACTGACCATCTGAAGTCATTTTCGAGGGACATGATGGCACACCCCTCAGAAGGGAACAAATACTGGCACCCACCACCCAACTTCATCTTCTGCCTCTCTACATCGCTGCTCGCCAGCATCCGATAATACTCCAAGCTCAATCTCTTTAGCCAAACTCTGCTCCTCGAAACCTAGCAGCGCCGAGTACGTCGCCACCAAGCTCAATCTCTTCGGCCAAACTCCGCTCCTCGATATCCTAAGCTCCTTCGACTCGTCAAAAAACTGATGAATCAACCAGGCTGAGTACGTCACTTGGGTGGCGCCTGATGGTAGGCTGTGTGTATGGGCGGTGGAGAGGAAAGAAAGAAAGAGTGATGGGGAAAATGAAATGGAAGCAAAGTTAGGGTTTGCTTAATTTATAGTAATATATAAAAATTATTTTCAAAAATAAAAATATATTTAGCGACGAATTTTTTTGTGGGTAATAACCCGTCGGTAAAGTCCGTCTCCAAAAGTACCTTTACAGACAGAATATTCTGTCGGTAAAGATCTTTGACAATGGATTTTTACTAACGGACATATTCGTCGCTAAAAATAGATCTTTAGCGACGGACTTTTACCGACGGGCAAATCCGTCGATAAAATTGATTTTCAGTTACAGATTTTGTTCCATCGCTAAAACTCCATCGTGAAAAGTTGTTTTTCTCGTTGTGGACAATCTATGTCCAAAGATGAATTGGCATTCAATCGTGTCCTTCATTTTTCTTCACACTTCTTTTTATCCGCCCCTTGGATGCAACTGGCAGTAAATGCTAAGAAACGTCGTCTGGATAAAAACCGTCGATTCACCCCTCTTCAAGCGACAGCTGTAAGAACTGCTCTGAAGTTTCCTATTAATAGCCAAGTTACCGATAATTAATACTCCGTTCTTAAAGGTCTGACTTGGGGTAAAGGTCAATCAATTAGGGTGCTTTGTATCTTAAGCTTCTTAACTTATTTTACGTGTCAAATTGTCATCGACAAGCACAGAAGTTCATATCTTCACATGCCAACGAAAGTCGAGTTCGTTGTCTGTACATCAAGGTACCTTACCATGTCTGTAATAATATCAGGACACCAAAGTTTTGATCTCTCTCTGCTTTAAATTTTCCGGACCATTATATTTATAACCAAAATAGGACATCCAACCACCATCAGACTGGTCTATGTTTTCTGAATTGAAAGCCTCTTACCTAAATTCTCCAGACCAACATAAACAGGAAACCCAACACATCCCTCCATTTATAACTAGAATAGGACATCTAACCACCATCATTCATCGGCGATGGGTCTTTTGTTTTTAGAACACATTTGGAATTGATTAAAAAAAAACAGATTCAACCTAAATCTTAATCAACTTTCAAAATCTGATTTAATCAGTTTGCTGTTTGACAAAAACAGTTGTAAATTAAATTAAATCTATAAAAAAATGTTTGGCTAAAAAGTACTTAAATCAGTTTCGCTACGACAAAATGACTATAGAAGACACTCAATAAATAATTTTCTAATATCCAAGCAACGTTAACATAACTTTTATTCTTAAATAACTATAGAATAGAAGAAAAGATTACAAGATAAGAAGATAGAAAAACTTACAGAAATAATGTGGAGGAAGAGGGCGGTTATATCCCTCTCTGTGTTTTAGCCGTAAGAGAAGAGTAGCAATAAAAGAAGAAATAAACTTCAAAAACTATCCAATTAATTAAGGGGTATGTGAGGTCTTTTTGTAAAAAATATAGGGATAGGATGGTAAATTAGAAGGTCAAACCTGATTATGAAAAAAATGATTCATAATCCTCACTTTTGAGGATTATGGATTAAATCAGTTTTTAACTTTTGGAAATGAATTAAATCTCTTAATCTCTTTTACCAAACACTCACAAACCTGATTTCATCTAGATTAAGGTCGTTTGGGATTGATTCTAAAAAGTAGATTTCAGCTTATATCTAAATCAGTTTTCAAAATCAGGTTTAATCTACTTTAAGCAGAATCAGTTTACTATTTGATAAAATTAGCTGTGAACTAGTTTAAAGTTACAAAACGTGTTTGGGTAAAAACTGCTTAAATCAGTTTTGATATGGCAAAATGACCATAAAAGACACTACATAAATAAAATTCTAATATCCATTTACTGAAACAATGTTAACATAACTTTCATTTAAAAATAACTACAATATACGAAAAAATTATTGAAGAAGTTATTTTCAACCACCTATAAAAGTTATTACTTCTTATTCTGAATTAAAGGTAGAAGAGCAAGAAGGCGACTGTTGATGAACTGTTGTGCTCCATCTTTCTATTAGCGTAGAAGAGAATATAACACCAGAAGATAATTAAAAGTCATACCCAATAATTAGTTAAAAGGGTATGAAATATCTTTTTATGAAAAACGTGGGGATATGATGGTAAATTAAAAAGTCAAACCTGATTATGAAAAAAGTGATTATTTCATAACCCTCACTTTTTAGGATTATGAATTTAATCAATTTTTAGCTTTTTTAGGTAGATTAAGTCTCATAATCTACTGAGAGATCCATAATTATCTTATTAGAGATCGTCACGTGATACTTAAGGATCCTGACGCGATTCTAATACATCTGGCCCACGGCTCAGTCCTACTAGGACTCTTCTCCTACAGCTATATAAAGGGGTCTACCCCTAGGTACGAGGACAATTACACAATTCATGCTTTTTCAGAGTTACTATTCTGTAACTGCGCTCTGACTGAAGCATCGGAGAATTCTCCGTTGGGAACCCCACCCGGCGATCACTCGTTTTCTGTCTTGCAGGCTCGGGTTCCGCCAACGTACGCAGAGCATATTTTTAACAACAACAGATTGGCGTCATCCGTGGGACCCACTAGCCTAGCCGTTTGACCTTGAAAAAATTCAAACAATCATATCCCAAACTGATTGCGGCAAAGCGTCGGAACCACCGACGGGACAACCATGGATTCTAAGGACAGCCTCCACGGGCGCACGTCCATCGCCCACCGGATTCAGCGGGTCCATAATCGGCCTCACAGCCGCGGCAAGTCAGCAATCGCAACCAAACCACAGAAAAAGGAAAAAACATAAGGATGAACAAGCCGCGACAGCACCGCCACTCACGGGTCAGACCCTTAGACTTGGCAAAATTCAACCCGTACCCGCGGGTAGACTCGGACTGCTGCCTAAAATGAGGGTACGGGTAGCAAAAATGACTACTCGCCAGAAATTAACCCATACCCGGACCAGACCGTTTTGAGTGAACCCGTCCTGGTTGGGTGCGGGTTACCCGCGGTTACCCGGTAACCTGCTATATATACTGGAAAATATTAGGGTTTCATTTACAACTCTTCCACCATTTCTCGTTCTCTCATCAGCCGCCTACTACAGGACCTCTCTCTCTCTCTCTCTCTCTCTCACTCGGAGCCTCTCAGCCGCCACCAGATCTGTCCCTTAGCTTCCCACGCCAACCAAAATCCTCTCTTTCTATCTCAATCGCCGGCCTGTTTAGCCTTTCACCTCCACCCTAACCAAGCCCTCACCTCTCAGAGATGACCGGGGACCATCGCCACCACGGGAGACCCAACACCGTTCTGAAAACCCACCACCGTGGGCCACGAATTTCATCACTGCAAGCCGCCACACCATTCTAAAAACCCACCACTATGGGCCACGAATTTCACCACTGCAAGCCGCCGAAGTGCCGATCTCCGATCTCCATTGAGATATCGCTTTATCTAATTTTTCTTGAGTTGTTGATTGTCTTTGTGTAATCTAATTATTTTAATAACATATGGATCTTATTTTTTTCAAGGTTATTTGTATGGATCTGGTGTCAAAATCGTAGGAATTGAAGAGTTGAATATTTAGTGAGAAACTGATGGAAGCAAGCTTAAAAAAATTAAGAATAAAAAATACAAGTTGTGCCAGATTACCCGCAGGTTTATCCGGAATTGGCGGGCCGGGCGGGTGTATGATTTTGCTACCCTTTAATTTTCGGGTATTTTTTCCGTGACCGGACGGATTTGACCCATACTTGCCGGCTTTACCCGTTTGTCAGGTCTAAAGAACCTACCGTCGCCACCGGCGTGTCCTCCAGCTATGCGCCGACACCGCACATAGTCAGGCCACCCATCACCGTGGGCCTTCGACAGTCATCGCCGCACGAGCTTCTCTACCACAACCATGGTCACCGGCATCACAAACTGCCTCCCGCCGCCATGGAGCTGCCGGAGTAGCAACAACAAAAAATAAAACAGAAAAGTGGCAGAGGAGGAAGAACCGACAGGATAGCGCCGTCGCGGACTCGGGCAATGTCGCAATCGCGCAACGGCAGGATAGCGCCGTGCCTTCGGGACACAAGCCATGACCGACAGTGCAGCCACCTTTGTCCCATCGATACACCGCCGGTTAGTATTCACAACAACTTTGGTTACACCATGCGCGGCACCTCAGAAACAACAACTCAACAAAAAAAAGGGAGGGGGAAGAAGGAGAAACGCCATCGCCAATCGGCGTACGCCGTCGCCAATCGGAGCAGACCGCCGCCAGTTCCACTCCGGTTGAACGGTGCACCGTTGCAACCGTTAGCGCCAGGTAGGGCCATCACCACCAGCATCACCGTCGCGAGGAGCTCCGTGCAGATCTGCGCCAGCCATCCTAGCTCCAGACATGTGGCGCCGTCGCCTCACGCCTTACCGTCGCGCCGACTCCATCAACCGCCGGCCACCGGCGCTCCAGATCTGCGACCATGGGACGGCTCCACATCGACTGCCCAGCGCGTCGCGGTGTCCCCCACTATTACGGCGTCGCCTCACTGCTGCCTCACCGTCGCCCTATCGTCGCCGTCTGTCCACCTTTGCACCGTCAACATCACGCTGGCAGGGGTCAGGGCAAGCCGCGCTGCCAGCGCGCCACCGTCTCGCTACAGCGCCGCCTGACTTTTCTTCGTGAGAAGAATAGGCAGATTCAAGGAAAAGGTGCAATCTTTGTTTTTCAAAGAATTGTGAATTCCCCCACATGATTTTGCATATTAATATTTTAGACCTATTGGCTCTCCTTTATTTGGCACATGACACATTTTTTAAAAGAAAAAGACTTTTTGGCCTACGAAAGATGCTTATTAATATTTAAGACCCTAAGGGTCTCATTTTATGCGACACGGGCCATACGCTTTTTAAAGCATGAAAATTTACGTGCATTTTAGACCTACAAGGTTTCATTTAATTTGTGTATGCCACACACTTTAAAGTATGAGCAATTTTTTTTTGTCGCTAAAAAAAAAAATTAAGCGACTATGATTTTTAACGCTAAAAAGCCTTCCGAAGGCTACTTCCAGTGCGCTTCTATTAGCTAGACTTACGTTCTATTGTGATCTAGCATTATCTAATTGCGCCAATTAGCTTAAGCATGTCACAAGTCAGGGCATCCGACTGCTATGACATATTAAGCTCACATGCGACACGCAGTGCATGTCACAAGTCGGAGCATCCGACTGCTATGACATATTAAGCTTACCTGCGACACATAGTGCAACACACCAATGTCGGCTAACCGACAAAACGCTAATGGTGTTTGAACACCACTCTTATTTATGTATTAAAAATATAGTTGTATTTTTATACGCTTTATTTTTCAAAAGCTGTTTTTTCAGTCACGTACTTTTTTTTATTGCAAGGGCTTAAACTGCGCCCACAAGCATCAACAGTGACGTATAAATCACTTCGTAAAGCGAGAAACAAATTCATAGCACCCTGCGACTTGAAGTTTCTGCTGCAATATCCTACCGACTCGGCATTACCTATTGTCTCTTGATATTCGGTCACACAGTAACCTCGATCAGTAAATCAGAGCACTTCGCCAATAGCGTTGCTGATATGGCTGGTACAACTGCAAGCTCAAGCTCATGCAACTAAGCAAACTGAATCTAGTTGCTTCTTAGTATATCGATAAACTGCGACAACTTCCTGCTGATTATCAGTGACATCTTGCTCAGACGGACTCCATGCCCCCTAGCTTTATATGCTCGTCCAGTCAAGCAGGCAGATATGGTTTTCTATATTGCTCCTACAGGTTTTCTTGCTACGGGGCCTAGGCTGAAAAGCCGTCTTTATATATCCACCCCTTCTCAAAGGCGGGGGGCTTCATATCTTATGATGTCATCAATATTACGGGCCTAATGCCTTGTGCCCTCTCAAACAGGGGGGCTTCATAGCAGCGGACGTGTTACGGACTCAATGCTCCGCGCCTTCTTATTTAGCACCGCAATAACAAGTATTTGTTGCTTCGATCGAAACCCTCGAGGGTATTTTCATGAGCTTTAGGTTCCATTCGCCCCCGAGGGCGCCAAGAACTCTTAAGTTCCGTCAAACCCTGGAGGGTATTTGCATGAGCTCCGCGCTCTGTTCGCCCTCGAGGGCGCATACGACGAGAACTCTTAAGTTCCGTCAAATCCCTAAGGGTATTTGCATGAGCTCCGTGCTCCATCCGCCCCCAACGAGAACTATTAAGTTCCGTCAAACCCTCGAGGGTAATTGCATGAGCTCCGCGCTCCGTCTGCCCCCGAGGGCGCGTACGACGAGAACTCTTATGTTCAGTCAAACCCTCGAGGGTAATTGCATGAGCTCCGTGCTCCCTTCGCCCCCGAGAGCGCGTACGACGAGAACTCTTAAGTTCCGTCAAACCCCCAAGGGTATTTGCATGAGCTCCACGCTCCGTCCGCCCCGAGGGCTCGTATGAAGAGAACTCTAAGTTTCGTCATACCCTAAGGGTATTTGCATGAGCACCACGCTCCATCTGCCCCGAGGGCGCGTACGACGAGAACTTTTAAGTTCCATCAAACCCTCGCGGGCATTTTCATGAGCTCTGTGCTCCATCAGCTCTGAGCGCACGTACGACGAGAAACTCTAAGTTCCGTTAAACCTCTGAGGGTATTTACATAAGCTCCGCGCTCCATCAGCCCTCAAGGGCACTTACCAGAACTCTACGTTCTACTAGCCCTCTATGGCGGTCCCTCGAGGGCTGAGCACCCTCCAGGATGACAGGATAGAGCTCGAGTTCTATCCGAATAGTTTAGCTATAGTTCTAACCTATAAAACGACAAAAACTATGTGGGACTTCATCCCTCCCACTATGCTTTGTCAATTCAAAACCCAGCCAAGAGTGAGTGCGAGGCTTCTTTGCCATTTCTTAGCTGATAATAAGAGTTCACGACAAAGTAAAACGCAAGCATGATGTGGTCGGCTCGAGCTAAAGAACACACACTTGCACAAAAAGAACGCCCTCCAAGGGAGAGGTGACCCCTCAAGGGGACATTCAAACACCCTTCAAAGGAAAGGTGACCCCTCAAGGGGACATTCAAACACCCTTCAAATGAGAGGTGACCCCCAAGGGAACATTTAAACACTTAGTACATGAAACAACTTGCATGCACAGCTTTGTGTCCTCTCTCTAGATAGGCTACTTTGGGGCATAGCCTCTAAAGGATCTCGAAATCCCATGATTCGTCTTTCGAAAGATGATTCCGAATAGCCTACTTAGGCGACATTTTGAAGACCTAGTTCTCAAGAGCTAGACCTTTAGCACCCTACTTGGGCAAAAGTTACAAAGCTTAAGCTCTGAAGAGCTTAAGTCCGAGCACATGGAGTAGAAAAATATTATTGCCCGTACAAGTGGATGGAGAATCCCTTGCAAATCTGACGCATGTCTCGAGACACCAGGAATAAACTTCCTCAGCCAAACATTTTGGCTAAGGAAGTGGGGAGCTTATGATATAACTCAAATATAACTCCCAATAAATGGGGAATACCTGGCAATTCCAGTCAAACTGGGAGATCGATAATTATCTTATTAAAGATCATGACGTGATCCTCAAGGATCCTAACGCGATCCTAATACATCTGGTCCACAGCCCAGTCTTACTAGGACTCTCCTGCTATAGCTATATAAATGGGTCTACCCCCAGGTATGAGGACAATTACATAATTCATACTTTTTCAGAGATTATTCTGTAACTGCGCTCTGACTTAAGCATTTGAGAGTTCTCCGCCGGGAACCCCACCCGATGGTCGCTCGTTTTCTGTCTTACAGGTCATCGGTCCAGGCTCGGGTTTCGCCAACGTACGCGGACCATATTTTTAGCAGCAACACCACCTATGTGATCAAATCTGCTAACCTGGGCAGAAATTGCACATCCATAGCTTGTGAAGATGGCTATTCCATCGTGATACTCAAAATTAGCAGAGAACTTGAGGAATTAGTCGCCTTAATTAGAATTTGTTGCTTATTGGTTGTTAGTTCTCGTGGGTTTCTTTCCATATAGGCAGGTTGATGAGAAAACGAAATTGAAAAAAAAAATTGAGATCGAAGCCAAAAGAAAAAAAAAAAGGAACAATATAACATGAAGTCCAAACTCATATTTGAAATTCTGAAATTTGCAATTTATGGGTGCAAGGTAGTAAAACTCACCAATTATTTAAAATTCCCATGTGTCATAGATCATATATTTTGGGTTTAGAAAGACTAGTCACACGAAAAAAAAGAAGATATTTATAAAATGAGACTTCCATTGCCATTTCTACGAGGTCATTCCTGATGTCATGAGCACGACGACGTTCACGAGAAGTGAAAAAAGAGATGGAGTTCAATAGAGAATAAGGAAAGGAAAAGAAGAAGTTAGTTTTATTTCAGCCATGCACAGTTCTGAAGTTCACACACCTTACCTACATAGGCTATTACAATTTGAACTGGTATTTCGAAACTGAAAAAGAGAGAAGGTTGTGGGAAAACGAAATAAACCTTAACATTTGAAATTCATAATTTGAGCCAAATAATAGCACGTGCAGGTCATGTGCTACCTGTAACTTCCATTCACACTGTTTCTCTTCTCTTTTTGGCACCAATTTTTTGAATCTAATTTGAGTGGTTTCTTGATACTCCCTGCCCCTTCAAGAGGATTCCCTTCTGTTGGTGAGAATTATGGAAATAATTTGTGGACTGTAGTAGAATCTTGTGAGGAGGTGCTTCCATAAGTAGATTTGACCGTTCCAATACTTGAGGAACAACTTGAGTGTGGCATATGACCTCTCGGCGATCTAGGAGTTGAACTAGTTTCACCTGGGTTGGCCTTCAGTCCCTGATAGAAAAGGTGAAGGAAAAGATAATTATATTTAAGAGTATTAATAAAACTGAGTACAATGAATCTTTCATATAGATAAGAAAAAATTATCCTGCTGAAAATAGGAAAAAGAATCCTATATAAGTTATGAGAGCGATAGAACATTCTAAACTTAGGATAATAGGGAAAAGGTAATTGATATATTATTATATATCATTTAACATCTCTCCTCAAACTCAAGTTGGTAGAAAAGAACAAACTTGAGTTTGGAGGTTAAGTCCAAACCGGTTTCTTGATATCAGCTGCTTTAAGTGAGATCCAAGTTCAGATGAATTCCATGTGTAGAGTTCGGCGATGCAAGAACAGACAAGAGTCCCGAGGCGAAGTCTGACGACCATAAAGTCTCGAGTGAGATCCGATGACTAAGAACAAGACAGGAGTTCCAGAACGAGATCCGCAGACTAAGAACAAAGAAGGAGTCTCGGGGCGAGGTCCGACAATCATAGAGGTCTCGGGGTGAGGTCCGGCAACTAAGAACAGACACGACCGATGACCATTAAGGTCTCAGGGTGAGGTCTGGCGACTAAGAACGAGGCAGGAAATAAGTACCAAAATTCTGAATTCAAGAAGAAAAGAAGAGCACAAAAAGAAAGAAAAGCAATTGAGTTGGCCCGGCGAACGTCAGAAGGCCGTCCGCCGGAATTTGCAAAAAATAGTTGAAAGATTCTCAAATCGACGGATCGTATGGCTCTGATACCATGATAGAAAAAGTGAAGAGAAAGATAATTATATTTTAGAGCATTCATAAAACTGAGTACAATGAAGCCTTTATATAGGCAAGATAAAACAATCCAAATGAAAACAAGAAAGGGAATCCTATATAAGTTATGGGAGTTATAGAACGTTCTAAACTTAGGATAATAGGGAAAAGGTAATTGCTTTATTATTATATATCATCTAACACCCACCATGGATAAGTTAGTGTTTGTCTTGGTATGGTCTCCAAGCTTAAAGCTTGGGTAAAGAAACATGAAAGACAGGAGGATCTTTGAGTGGACGGGAAGGTGGAGTTTATAGGCCATTGAGCCAAATTTTTTCGAGTATCTCAAAAGGACCGTAGAGTTTCGGAGCAAGCTTTAGGTTATGCCTCAGTGCTAGGTTGGTTTGTCTTAAGGTTACAATTTCAAATGCCCAATCTCTAACGTGGAACTCCCTCTCACTTCTGTTCTTGTTGGCTAAGTTATCCTTAAGCAGAGTAAAGACTAGCTGATTTTCTTGCGAATGGGTATCCATTGCTGCTATGTCAGAGGTATAAGGATTGGTAATGGCTAGTGCCTTGGGGTAATAATCATACACTCTTTGGTATGGAGTCAGTTAATAGCTGGTGTTATTCCAATACTCACCTAATGAAAACCATACAACCCAAGTCCTTGGTTTATCTCCACATAAATTCCTCACATACGTCTCAAGGCAGAGGGTTGACTCTCTCAGTTTGCCCATCACTTTGAGGATGATATGCTGTTGAAAAATGCAGTTTAGTCTCAAGGCCAGTAGAATAAGCTAGATATTCTCTTATGAGTGCCATTAATCCTAATGTCCCCAAATGACTAAAGAATGCAACTCTTCAATTTGACTAGTTGCCTCTGGTCTGTATTACTACCAATTGCAACATAGTTTCCCTTTGAACTTTGAGTACCCTTGTCCAAAACAGACTCTGAGGCTGCATTAGTATCTAATGTTAGCAGTTGGACTTGGTTTTGGAAATAAGGGTCTTCTTCCCAACTCTCTTCCAATTCAGTGGTTCACGCTGGTTGTAAAATAGAGATTTCTTGACATGAGGCATCTTGATCACAGCTCTCTAGTAGCCTGGATAAGGCATCAACAACTTTGTTGTCAAGCCTTGCTTGGAATGTACTTAAATGTCAAATGCCAACGAGTTAGAGAGGCAATTTTGCGGTAATTGTGAGGCGAGCCTTTCACCAGGTAGATACTTAAGCTAGCATGATCAGTCCTTATAATAAGTGTGATTGACTTAGATACACATTCTGATGAGATATGTCCAGAACCAAGGCTTTACAGTTATTTCTCATAATTGGACCGTCATTTAGCCTTTATCCGAAAGGCCTTACTTAAATAACCAATTAGTCTTCCACCTTGCATTAGTACGGCCACCATGCCTGCAGCACTGCCATCAACTTCAACCTCAAAGGGAATAGAAAAATTGGATAGGGCTAAAACTGGGGTGTGTAACGTGATATGTTTAAGCCTATTGAAAGCAGAGGTGGCATTGTCATCCCAATAAAATTTGTTTTCCAGGAGCAGAGTTGTCAGTGGTTTGCTAAGCACGACATACTTGTGAATAAATTTCCTGTAACACCCAATTAACACCAGGAATCCTTCCAATTGCTTGATGGTCTTTGCTGTTGGCCAGTTATGGCATCTATCTTAGCTTGTCTGCTGCCACACCTTGGACAGAGATGATATGTCCAACATGTGGTTGGGCAAGGTGTTCAGTTTAGGTCTTGTAAACGAGAATGTCATCAAATAAGTATCTGAACAAATTTCCCCAAGAAAGTTTAAAAGATGGTGTTCATAAGGGATTCAAATGTAGCTGGCATTAATTAATGAGGCCAAAAGGCATGACCTTAAACTCAGAGATGACAAAATTGAGTAGAGAATGCAGTTCTGGGAACGCCTTAAGCAACCACCCTAATTTGATGATGACCACTTCTGTATCAAGTTAGGAAAAGCCAATAGCACCATCTAACTCATCTAGCAAGTTATCCACAACGAGCATTACCAATCTATTTTTCATAGTGAGCTTGTTCAACTCTTTGTAGTCAACACATCCTCCAACTTCCGTCCTTTTCTTGACTAACGCATCCTCCAACAGGTCCAGTTCTGAAATTCATAAGCTGCTGCATCGTGGATTTAAGGTCACTTAAGCTTTGATAAACGACATGTACGTCAGTTTCTAGTTGAGTGACTGCAATTTTAAATTAGTCGTCTCGATCAGACATTGAATTTTCAGGGATAGCAGATTGATCCTGTACGGGATTGAGACGTTCATGATAGCGAGCCTCCATGAGGTGTAGGTGTTCTTTGAGGAGTTGTTTTGTTTCTTTTGTGCATACATCATGATTCAACCTAGGAAGCAATGGGTCATTACTAAGTAATGAAAAGAGAAAGGGAATTGAATAGAGAAATAAGGAAAGGAAGAGAGATAACTGTTTGTCATATTGTAACCACAATTCTGAAGTTCACACACACCTTGCCTATATAAGCTGTTACGATTGAATTTATATCAACTTAGAGCTAGCCGGATGTGTTCAATAAGTCAATATGATATACACTTGGAGAGTCTAAGACCTAATCTTAGCCTTTGATATAGCTAAATGTATCCACCTTACTAAATGGTGACACGTGGCGTGGTTGACCCCGAATCAACTTTGGGGCCTGTATCATATAGGCTCTAGAGGAGGTGATAGAGGCCTTGTAGGACTCTACTACTGGAAGGAGAGTCCTAACGCAGTTCTAATACGACGAAGGCCTATCAAGAGAGAGTCTTGGAGAAGGGAGAGAGTCCTGGAGAAGGGAAGAGTCTGGGAACAGTTTATATGAAGAGAAAGGCCTCAGGTACACGGACAGGTTCATACACAAGCACCCAGTGCATTTTCTACTATTCGGAACTCTACCCTAGTAGCAACGTTCTGACTTTAGCATCGGAGCATCCTTCACCGGAACATCCCCGGTGGTCACTCTGTGTTCTATTTTGCAAGTCCATTTCCCAGCTGTGGTTCCCCGATCAACATTCTAGCAGCAACATTTTGGCGCCATCCGTGGGACCGACAGGGAACATGGCGAGGAAATCACCTTCAGACACTCTTGCAGCCAGTCGCTCCGTCCAAAATCGACAAGCAGGATCAAGTGGCTCCCGCCGAAAAGGGCGGCAACCAACACCATCCCAACGACGTTCCAGTAACGACTGGATTAATGTAACTTCAGTCACCCCGTTGACGACCGACATCTCCCAGGGAACTCGTTCCCCGACCCCTCTTTTAAAAAGAGGAGACTTGCACCATCGGCTAACTCGAAAGCTGTTTAACACCCCGAACGCAGATCTGACAAGAGAAGTCCATGAACTTAGGGGCGTGGTAACTACCTTACAGAAAAAGCTCGAAGAAGTAGCCTCCACGATTTCTACTAACCAGACGCGTCTAGACCCTAGCGACCTTCGTCTTAGACTGACCTCAAGGTCAGACTATGGTCAAGGACGTGAATCAGAGACTGATCCCAGTTATCAGCCGGAACGAGAAACCGAGAAACATGTCACCAGAAGTGGCTCATGTTTCCGACGTGAGATGTCAATGGAGGACAGCACGAATTCACCCCCTGTCTTAGGTGGCGACATTCGATATCGACGCGGCGAGGACCAAAGGCATTGTCCCCAAGGACGAATTCATGCCTACAAGCGCAAAGTGCGTCCCCAAGGGCGAACTTCTCATAAAAACATCTCCGGGCCCCGCCGGGAGGAAGTCACTCCCCCAAGGGAAGACTCTGGATACGCCCTGTCCAAAGCAATTGAGAAGGCAAAGCTTCCCCCTAATTTTCAAATGCCACAATGCAATTTATATAATGGGAGCGGAGACCCTGGAGAGCATGTTTACCAGTTTCAAACAAATATGCTACTCCTCCAAGTCTCTGATGCCGTCATGTGCCGAGCTTTCCCAACCACTTTGAGGAAGGCAGCGCACCCATGGTTTAAGTCTCTACGACCCAGGTCCATCCATTCCTTCACCCAGCTGTATGACTTATTTCAGAAACATTTTGTCGAACTTGGAGGAAGAATTCAGCAAGCCTTCTCAACGTGGTCCAGGAAAGGAATGAATCATTGTCGCAATATTTAGGACGCTTCAATGCAGCGACATTAGAAATAGATAACCTGGATGAGTCAGTAAAGTACACGACTTTTATGCGCGGGCTTCGTCCTACGTCCAAGTTTGCATTTGCGGTAAATAGGAGTCCCCCTGGAAGCATGAGCGCCTTGTTGGATAAAGCCAACAAGTACATCCAGGTCGAAGAATACTTGGAAACCCACAAAGAACACTGAGGGGACAATGGGAAAGAGTAAGAAAAGAGAGCTCGAGAAGATAGTCCAAGAGATGGACGGGGTTCCAAGCGCTCAAAAAGGGACGAAAGGCGCCCCAAAGAGATGTTAGACATGAAGAATCTGACGCCATTGACTGCCAGACCATCGCCAATCCTTCATGAGATAAAGGATAAACAAATCTTGGAAAAACCCGACAAGATGAGGTCGGCGCCTAGTAAGAGAGACAGGAATTTGTGGTGCCGTTACCACAATGACCATGGCCATACTACCGACAATTGTGAATTGCTTAAGCATGAAATTGAGGCCCTCATCAAGCGTGGACACTTGAAGAAGTACGTCGCACGCAGAGATGATAGAAGAGAAACGACTCCAGTTGTAGAGGGAAGAGAAGAGAGGCAAGAGAATGCGGGCACCATCAACACAATCTCTGGGGGCATTGTAGCAGGAGGTTCTTCTGGATGGGGTCGCAAGGCCTACACAAGGGAATTATGCATCACAAGTCAGTCCCTAAGTAAGAAACAAAAGACGACATTGGTGCCCACAATTTCCTTTTCAGAGGATGAGATAGGGGATATAAAAACATCCCATGATGACTCGCTGGTTGTCACACTCCGAGTGGGTAATTTTGATGTCAAAAGGATTTTAGTTGATAATGGGAGTTCAACCGAGGTACTTTTTTATGAAGCCTTCCAGAAGATGAACATCCCATCTGATCGACTGTGCAAGATGGATACACCCCTCTACGGCTTCTCAAATCACCCTGTTGCAGTTGAAGCGATTATTGCGTTACCAGTCGCCATCGGCACCCCTCCGACTCAAGCCAAGTTGATGCTAGATTTTGTGGTTGTTCGTGTTCCTTCATCTTACAATGCCATACTCGTGAGAACAGCCTTGAACCAGTTAAAGGCAGTGGTGTCCATGTATCATCTGAAGATGAAGTTCCCTACAGAACACGGAGTAGGGGAAGTCAAAGGCGACCAGATAGTGGCCCGACAATGCTACATGGCATCATGTCGAGCCATAAATAAAGAAGCTTTTATCATGAGGACCTTCGAGATGGCTTAAAAAAGAACCTTTGACGCTACTATCAGTAGCACCTTGCCCCAAAGAAAGATGCTCTTTTTTTTAAGGGCGGGAGGCTGAAACTTTGCCCATTCTGAAGTAAGACTTAGGATTTCTTTGAATTCTTAGAGTAGTATTCATGTAGTCAGTTGTGAATAACAAGGATGACATTAGTCACCATTGTACTTTCAATGTTTTACCCAAGCAATGAAGTCTTTTTTTTAGCATAACTGCGATGATTGCAAACTCTTGCTCAAGCAGTGATCAAGTAAACCTCTTCTTATTGTTTCTAAGTTCTCAAGAACTACTAAATATAGGCCAATCCGAGCAAAGCGCCCGAGCTCGCCGCACGAATATGTCACCCGAGTAGGGTTCTCGTCTATGGCTTTTTGCAGATTAACTTGGCTCGCAAGAGCCCAAATGCCTTTCTCATACACTTTTCCCAAGAAAAGGTGTACATAAGGTAGAACTCAAGTCCTATCTAGAACGGTTTAGCTATAGTTCTAACCCATGAAACGTTAAGTCCTTGTGGAAATTCGTCACCCCACCATACTTTGCTAATTCAAAGCCTAGCAGAGCGGGAGTGCGAGGCTTCTTTGCCAACCCTTAGCTAACGATAAGGGTTTGCGCCAAAGTAAAACACAATGAAAGATGTGAAGGCACAAGCTCATAAACACAGTTGCATAAAACACACCCCTCAGGGGGTAGCGAAAGTATCACCCAATGTGATAAGGTTTGACACAAGTCTTACCTGACACGGTCTAGCTTTAGTTCTAGCCAGAGAAACGGCAAAACCAAGTGGGAATTCGTCGCCCTACCCTATTTTGTTAATTCAAAGCTTGGCCGAGTGAAAGTGCGAGGCTTCTTTGCCAGCCCATAGCTGACGACAAGGGTTCGCGTCAAAGTAAAACGCAAGCATGATGTGGTCAGCCCAAGCTAAAGAACACACACTTGCACAAAACAAACACTTAGCACATGCAATAGCTTGCTTGCACAACTCTGTGTCCTCTCTCTAGAGAGGCTAATGTAGGGCACAGCCCCTGATGGATCTCGAGATCCCATAATTCATCTTCCCAAAGTTCCAAGGCTAAAGCTCCCAAGAGCTTAGGTTCGAACACATGAAGTAGCGAAATATGATTACCCCTACAAGCGGGTGAAGAGTCCCTTACAAATTTCATGTGTGACTCAAGACAGTGCAAGACGAGAAGAGATTCAACACATTATTACGAAGATAAAACCCGTCAAAGGGTAAACCAATGCATATCAAATTGTAAGCCTCTGGGGCAATAAGAGTACTGGGGCACATCAAGTAGCAATTACAAAATAGGGGAATACATATCAATGATCCTAAGATGGGGGAGCATTCCCAAGAGAAATAACATCTCCAGCTTCGGGAGGTGCGGCCGTCTCCCTCGATGGCGACTCAAAGGTACGCACCATGATATCGTCCAAGAAAAGGCTAGGGTACTTGGCCATCGTCAGCTCCTTGGCTTTCTGAAAGCCCTCCTGGAAGCTAGAGAGTCCATCTTATGTCCGCTTCCACAGCCATTCTTCACCAGCCGTACTGTCAAGGAATGCCTGGATGGCCTTGTTCCCGACCTCGACCTTCTCACACCTTTTCTCCAGGCGACCTAGCTTGGTAAGCAGTTCAGCATTCTCCACCTTCAAGTTTTTGACCTCCTTATCTAGCTTGTCAGCCTTGCCTTCGGCTGCTCTCTTGTCAGTCTCAGCGGTGCGGGCAACGTCCATCGCCATTGCAAACATATCCTGCATCTGGCTGCTGTAGCAGTATGCCTGAAAAGAGAAGAAAGATGAAGACAATGATATAGAAGAACTTAATTGAAAGCTCAAAGAGAATGAAGTAATTCAACTCACGTTGTAAGCAGCTTGGATGTGCGCCATAGCAAAGGCCTTATGAGGCTTGTTTTCCAAGATAAGTTTATCACTTGGCAGTACCCCATGAGCTAAATGTTGAGCAAAGACATGCGAGCTTGGCATTCCTGAGTCGCCCTTCTTAATGGTCCATCTGGGGCAAAAAATTGGATCCTTTTCGATAGGAAGATCCTCAACCACAAGAGGAAGCACTTAAGGAGTAGGAGCGCGGGCCCTTTTTACCAGAGGAGAAGAACCTTCCCCTGTACCTTCCTTCCTTTTCCCCTTGGAAGCCTTTTGGAGCAGACCCAAGAAATCACCCTTTGCACCAACTTCTTTGCCAGCCATTTCTGAAAAAAGAACAAGGTTAGGTCACATGTTTACAAATACAAAGGAAAGAAATATATAAACACGGCTTTAGACTCTACCTAGACTTGGAGTCCTAGAAGACGACGTTCCTATCGCCAGCCCTTGAGTCTTAGGTCCCAAAACAAGTTGAGACTCTACGACAGGAGTGGGAGGAACAGGCATAACGAGGGCAGGAAGAATGAGCCCCTCATGTCGTATCTCTTGATCTGAAAGGGGCTCGTCAATACTGATGACACCCTTCCTCTTTATATGATCAATCAGCTTTTTTGTGGTAGCTTTGGGAGCCAGGGAACCTTACTTTTCATAGTCTTTACAAAAACCGTTCCACTTTCTTGGGAACTCCTATTTGCCGCTTGGCTGCTGAATGAAGAAGTACCGGGAGTGCCAACCTTTGTTGGATTTAGGACCCCCCTTTATCATTCGGATTCGGTTGTGAATATTGTACCAACCAACACTGTTGGCCACGTTCTTTATAAAACATACTTCAAGGTATCACCTCATAAAGTCATCAACCGTCACCGGATACCCTGAAGTTTGCACCAGGTAGATCAAACCAATGAGTTTTCTCTATCCGTTGGGCACAAGTTGACCTGGCGCCATTTTATAGTGGTTGAAGAAGGGGACAGCAAAGGGGTGCATTGGAACCCTATAGCCAGATCTAATTTGACCTTCGTAGACACTTGTTTCCAAGTCCGTACCATAATTGGCAGGCTCTTAGAGGGCAAGAACCCGAGCAGAGAAGGGAGGAGGCAAAGGAATTTCTTCCAAAAGCTCAACTATGCTTTCTTTTGTCATCTTGTTCCTCTTCTCATCTGTGGAGAACCAAGTGTCTTCATCAAACTTATCTTCGGCTTCATCCTTGATTTCCCCAAGAGCATCTCTACGGGAAAACGAAGTGCTGACTTGGGGAGTAGAAGTTCCAACTTGACTTCTATGAGTTGAGGTACCTACTTGCGAAGACCTACTTTCTGAAGTTCCTAAATCATTTTCTGTGGAACTACTCGAAGTTGACGAAAAACTACTCGAGGGTGTTGAAGACATGTTCTAAATAGAATCTACGATATTTAGAACTACTAAAGAGAAATAGATATGCCCCGAGCAAGAAGAAAAGGAGAGGAACTTACTTGTTAGAGTTGAGCCGAACAGATTGAGAGTGAGTAGTAGGGGGAAAATGAAGCAAGGAGCCCAAATATATAGAGGGTTGGTGAAATAATCGCCCCTGCAAAGGCGGCAACATTAAGACACATGTCTTGCACGATTCCCAAAGCATTAAATTTTGAAATTTAAAAAGTAACAGCCTTAGTTTTGGCAGCTAAAGGACTGTTACACCTGCATGCTTCCCCGACACATGGCAAGATAGCAATTGGACCATTTGGAATAGACTGCCCGACCAGAGTTCCCAAACAGACTCCCTGAGCAGAGTTCCCGAACAGAGTGCCCGCCAGAACCATTCTGATGCCCAAGCAAAGATGTTAAGTATGCCTGAGCAGATTGCCCGAGCAGAACCATCTTCATGCCTAAGCATGGATAGTAAGTATGCCCGAGCAGAGTGCTGGAGAAAAACCATCCCCCGAGTAGAGTGCCCGAGCAGCACCATCTTCAGGCCCAAGCAAAGATGGTAAGTATGCCCGAGCATATTGCCCGAGCAGAACTATCTTCATGCCCAAGCACGGATGGTAAATATGCCCGAGCAGAACCATCCTAATGCTCAGGCCCAAGCAAAGATGGTAAGTATGCCCGAGCAGATTACTCGAGCAGAACCATCTTCATGCCCAAGCATGGATGGTAATATGCTCGAGCAGAGTGCCCGAGCAGAACCATCCAAATACCCAAGCAAAGATGGTAAGTATGCCCGAGCAGAGTGCCCGAGTAGAACCATCTTCATACGCAAGCACAGATGGTAAGTATGCCCTAGTAGAGTGCCCGAGCAGAACTTTACTAGTCCTAAGCGCATGAAACACTGCCCGAGCAGAGTTCCCGAACAGACTACCCGAACTAACAGCCCGAGAAGACTGCCCGAGCATACAGCACGATCGTAGTGCCCGTGCAGAGTTTTCCTCAAGTCCGAGCACAAAGGGTCATGCCCCGACCAGGGTTCATGACTAGGTTACCCAACCAGGGACCAAGACTCTCCAAGCAGAGCTCTCGAGCAGGTCTCCCGACCAGACCTCCCGACCAGACTTCCTGACCAGGCTCTCCGAGCAGGTCTCCCAAGTAGGTCTCCCTACCAAACCTCCCGACCAGACTTCCCGACCAGGCTATTCGAGCAGAGATCCCAAGCAGGCCTCCCGAGCAGGTCTCCCCACCAAACGTCCTAGCCAGACCTCCGAGCAGATTTCCTGATGCACATTTGTCCAAGTATGACATCCCGAAGATCCCCTCTGAGTAACGGACAGGGAAAATTCGTAGCTGGGTAGCCTTTGGTTGACCTTACACCATATGCTTCTGGCTGTTCTCTTGGAAGAACCGTTAGAAGCAGGGGGCATTATGATATAGCTAAATGTATCCACCTTACTAAATGGTGACACGTGGGGTGGTTGACCCCGAATCAACTTTGGGGCCTGTATCAGATAGGCTTTAGAGGAGGTGATAGAGGCCTTGTAGGACTCTACTACTAGAAGGAGTGTCCTAACGCAGTTCTAATACGACGAAGGCCTATCGGGAGAGAGTCCTGGAGAAGGGAGGAGTCTAGGAACAGTCCATATGAAGAGAAAGGCCTCAGGTACACGGACAGGTTCACACTCAAGCACCCAGTGCATTTTCTGCTATTTAGAACGCTACCCTAGTAGCAACGTTCTAACTTTAGCATCGGAGCATCCTCCACCGGAACATCCCCAGTGGTCACTCTGTGTTTTATTTTGCAGGTCCATTTCCCAGCTGTGGTTCTCGATCAACATTCTAGCAGCAACAGCCTTACTTTTTTTTTTTGGTCTCTGGTGGTATTAAGGAGGTTTTATGGTGATGTAGACATGAAGGTTTTTGGACGTTGCTCGCTTAGAAGAGTACCCGAAGATTCCCTTGGCAAACACCCCCACCACGAACTGCAGTATACTCTAGGGTCTGGACTGGATTTTCAATTTTGTTGGCCCCAGCTTTTCAATTTTATATCGAGATGGTTACCTTGAAATTTTCAAACAAATAGAAAGATGATCACTGTAGATTAGCAAACAGTGTGCCACTTTCTACACTTTTTTTTTATTCATGTCTAGTAAAGTTTTCTCGGCTACAAACATGAAAACATATACCAATCTAGCATGTATTCTTTTAATATTTTTTTTTAAGTTTAGATTAAATAGTATCCTAAATTTCAGCTTCAAGCTGTGTTTTATTTTTTTTTATACACTGTAGAGGCAAAGCAAAAGTCTAAAATTCATGCCAGGGGAGTAACCCAACTTTGTAAGGGCATTTGCACATACATTGATTTCCTTGTGGGCATGAATGATCTTCACTTCTTCGAATTATTGGGTCAAAAGAAGTAACATTTGGATTCACACTACTTCTCTTCTTTTCTTTTTGTGGTGCCAATGTCTTGAATCTAAATTTACGTGGCTTGTTGAGAGACGGATCTCATCTTCGTGGGTACAAAGCCAAAATATTATGCATGGGTACACATGAAGAGAAGATGAGATGAAGCTCATGGCAAAGAGAGGGAAACAACCTTACTCAAGAAGACCTTGGAACAGAGAAATCGACATGAAAAGCGAGCGGGCGAGCGAGAGAGAGAGAGAGAGAGAGAGAGAGAGAGAGTTTGGATTGTAAGAAGGTGGGTCTTTCTTATTCATACTCTCACTTTGTTTTAACAAGGAAGGTATTGGAGGACTTGTTCCATCAAAATTATTGAAAAGCGGATCATAAACATCCGTTAAGGAAATATGTGTCATTTAATTTCTAGTCAACATTTGTTGACAAGATATAAATTTTGTCAATATTAATGCATTACGGATGAAGAATTTAATGTTCATTAGAAATAGAGCTACTTCTATTGATGAAATCTATGTTCCTCAAGGAATAGCACTAGGGGTGTCAAATGGGCCAGGCTTGGGCCGGCCCAGCCCAAGCCCATCGAGCCTCGAGCAAAATGGACCGGGGCCGGGCCAAAGGGGCTGCCAGCAGGGCCGGGTCGGGCCGGGCCTGGCTCTGGGGATATCTGGGCCTAGTCCAAGCCCAGGCCCTAGGCCCAATTTCTAGGGCCGGGCCCGGGCCCTTTTTTTAATTTTCTTGTTATTCAATTTTAAATTTCATCTTTAGGCATGTCCAATATTTAAAATTTAACAAACCTAATTTTATCCTTTTATTTCATTATAAGTAATATACATATATATATATATATATGTATGTATAGACATATTTATTTGTCTCTCATTTTATTTTTTGTTATATGTTAAATCTTTTCTTACTCTTCTTGGTGACCTTTATTAATAAAATCTTAACACATAACAATTATTACTATTTAAGAGAGACTGTTTCTACTACTTGATATTTTACTTCAAGCTAATTGGCCGGAAACCCGGGATTGATACATGTTAATTCTCAAGACGATCTTAAGTAATAAGTATAGAAAAATAAATGTGTTCATAGGCCCTCCTCCTTTTATCCGGGCTTGGGACCGGCTGCTTGTAAACAAACAGGCGAAGTTACCTATTTTTTATATATACGGAAAAATATATATCTTGCTTGTAAGAATTTATATTATATATATGGAAAAAAAGTATATTTTGTGAAAAAATTTATTCTTAAAACTTAAGAGAAGGAAAATAAAAAGAAATTACCTAATCATCCAGAAGTACTTCAATATCCGAGTCACTGCTCTTCCTATCATCAATCGGTTTATCTTGCTCGCGGTATTTCGCATCAAGATAATCCTTCCAACATACACATAGCTCGAGCGACTCGGGGTTAAGACGACTCCTCCTGTCATCCAAAACCCTCCCGCTGGCTGAAAATGCCGACTCTGAAGCAACCGTGGAGGCTTGCACTGGCAGTACATCCCGTGCAATTTGGGATAAAGTTTTATACATGTTTTGATTTTGTTTCCAAAAATTTAACAAATTAAAATTAACCTGTTCTTGCATTGATAAATCAGAATAATGATCAGTATTTGCATATACACCATTAAAAGAGGAAAAAGTAGACGAACCTGCCGAATTAGAAGTACCTTCACCTGGTAGTTGTCTTGCTACTAGATGTTCAAAGCCCTTAAGGTATGGCGCATAATACCTCTCAGCAGTGGATGATGTAGCTCGCCCGCGCACGTCAGCAGAATTACGATAGAGGTTGAACAGTTCCTCAAACCTCTTGCTCACTTTTGCTGTGAGTGCGGTTGTCTCCTCTACTGTGTAGCACATTAATTTCGATATCTCTTGTATCGAGACGTTCACGCCATGCAACTTTAACCTAGGATCTAAACAAGTAGCCACAGCAAAAATAACAGGCAGTTCACTCCAATATTTATTAAACTTTTTATCCATCACTTTTACTATTTCCTTAAAGGGTCCTATATATCTCCATTTTGTTAACATTGTAGCCATCTTGAGAATTTCTATTACAGCGAGAGGAGAGGTGGGATAGTACGTACCAGACAATAAATTGGTAGACGTGTAGAATACCTCCAAAAATTCAGCTAGGTATGTGGCCATCTGCCATTCCTCTTGAGTTGGCAAGCCGGCTGGGAACTGGGTTAGTAGAAAATGCGTATAGACTTCTCGGTATGCCAGAATGTGTAAAAGCATATGGTATGTAGAGTTCCACCTGTGGACCACATCTGTAACTGCTCTCCTGCGAGGCATATTATATTCAACACACAACGTTTTAAATTGTTGTGTTCTCGGACTCGAACTATTAACATACGCTGTCATACCCCTCATTTTGACAAGAATATCTCCTGCAGCAGCTAAACCATCTTGAACAATTAAATTAATTATATGACAAACACAACGAACATGAAATAATTCACCAGAAAGTACAGGTTTGAGGCTCTCCTGTAAAGCATCAACAGCAGCTGTATTGTTAGAAGCATTATCAAAACTAATACTCATAATCTTATCCTTTAATTTAAATGTGGTACATGCTTTTAATATAAGAGTAGCAATGTTCATTCCATCATGCGGAAAAGGAAAGAGCTCGAAAGCGATGATTCTCTTGTGCATAACCCAATCTGCATCAATCCAATGGGCCGTCACACAAGTATAACTAACAAAAGTAAATGGAGATTGCCAAATATCAGAAGTAAGACTAACTTTACCGTCAAATTTATCGAAATAATCGATAAGGCGTGCTTTAGCAGCATTGTACTGTCGGAGTGCATCGGATCTAGTTGTGTTTCTATGAACCTTTTTGTACAAAGGTTGAACGTATGTGTTCATATATCTAGAGTGCTTAGGATTATCGGCAAAAGAAAAGGCTTGTTCATCGTGAATAACAAATTCAGCGAGACCGTCTCTTTGCTCTCGCTGATTATAAACAAATAACTTACCGTCAAAAGATAACTGCGTTTGGGTAGGTTCGACGTGGCCTTGTCGAGGTGCACACTGAGGGTAATGCCTGTTAAGATGTCCATTACCACTACCAGACGAAAATAATTTAGCGCAGTACTTACATCGAGCTTTTCGGATGCCGTCCACCGTAACTTCATCGAAATGATTCCAACACTCGGCTTTCTTTTTTTTCCCTTTTGGACTTCTGGCTCATTACCGGAGGCATTGCTCGGCCCTTCTTCATCATGACCAGGCATAGGGTTGAGATTATGCCACGGAGTAGTAGCTTCGCCAACCGAGCTGCGTCCTTGACTATAATGCGGGGGGTCTTCATCAGGCGTGTATTCAAAATCTGGAATGTTTTGATTGAACTCCCAATTGGCTTGGGTATCTATCATACAGCCTGTACTCATTCGTCCAGGAACGAATGGTTGTGTTGGTGCTTGGATTGGTGTTTGTGATGGCCGTGGCGCTGGCGCTTGTGCTGGTGGTGGTGCTTGCGATGATGATGATGTTTTTCGTGATGATGATCCACGCTTCAGTTTCTTCAATAATCCAGCCATATTTCACGCTAAACTTTTTTACTAGATTGGAAATCAAAATTAGTAAGAGTAACTAAATACACAAGTATAAGAGCAGTAATAAGTAATAAGAAATAACAATTAAAAGAATGAAAGAGTAACAAATGAATCACTGAGGGTAATTCTGATCAAATTGGAGAGAGTTAGTAATTAAAAAGAATTTAGTAATAGTAATTAATAAATAAAAATTCACTAATTACTAATTACTAATTACTAAACAAAAGAATTAGAGAGTAACAAATTAATAAGAGGAGTAGTTAGTAATTAGAATTTAGCAAGAGTAGTAATTAGTAAACAAGATTAATAATTACAAGAGTACTAATTAGTAAATACTAGTAGTAATTAGCAAGAGTAGTAATTGGAGAGGGAAATAGTAGCAAAGCTTGTAGAAATATAGAATGTTTAGATAAGAGAGAGTAAGAAGATTGGTGTGAAAAATTAGAGAGAAATGGTGTGAATTTATAGATTTTAGAAACTTCACAAAAGACCAAAATACCCCTAAAAACTATCCGTTTATAGTTGTTGGGGAGGGTAAGAGTGTAAAAACCTTTAAAGGAGTTGAAAAAATTAAGTTAGACTAAAATACCCCCCAAACTAGCCGTTATATTGCTGTTGGGGGGGTAAAAGTGGAATTTTGGAAATGAATGGGGAATAAATCTGTTGGGGTAAAAGGGTGAAAAAACCAAATTTTGAAACAGGTGGGGCCTGCTGAGGGGGGCCGAAACGGGCCAAAACCGGGCTAGAATCTGGCCCCGAACCGGGCCAAATCCGGGCCAGACCCGGGCCTCTTTACGGGCCGGGCCAGACCTGGGCCTCTTTACGGGCCGGGCCAGACCAGGGCTTTTCCGGGCCGGGCCGGGCCTGGCCCGGGCTTTTTCCCAGAATTGTTCGGCCTGGTCCAAGCCCAGGCCCTAAGCCTAATTTTTTCGGGCCTGTACTGTTCATGCAAGGGCCGGGCCAGCCCGGGCTTTTTTCGGGCCGGGTCTGGCTGGGCCGCGGGCCGCCCGGCCCGTTTGACAACTCTAAATAGCACCCATCATTAACAAACTGTGGTCCATCAAGAACGATATTGTGGTCAAATGTCTATTTCCTGTGGTGGTGCTGCCATGATGGTTTCACTGGAGACAGATATTGAAGGCGGGATGTATGTCATCCAAGTTCTTGAGAGGCGGTTGTGCATCCGGGTGGTGGAATTGTGGGCCTCTAGGTGGCATGAGAGTAAGGTGGGGAAGACGGACCTATGTAAGTCAACCATGGTAGAGTTGGTTCGGAATTTTGAAACCGGTTTGACAATGCAGTCTGATAGTCATTGAAAAAGGTGGATCTAAGTTACTTTGAGTGGAATGCTGAGAGAAAGGAAGAGCGGTAAGATGGAGAGATTAATGTGTCGGTTTTGTATTTTCTTTATCTTCTTCATTTTTTTGTAAGTCACGGGGAACAATAGTTATAGTTAGCTAAGAAGTTGTCAAATTTGTTAAATTGGTACAACATTAACAGTAATCTAAACTTAATCAAAATTAACGATACGGGGTAACAGACGAATATATGCATTCACCCACGCTAATAGTCTTCTCATTCCAAGAAAACTCGTGCTTGTTTCTTTATTCACGTACGCGCAGCTCATTGGTCACAAATCCCAATGAAGATAGTTCTTATGACGCGAATGCAATTTCCCGTTTAAAAGCAGTGCCGCCCTTCCCTTGTTGATACACTTTTAAGCCTTTCATCCCAAGTTCCCACCCCATCATTTTCATAAACCTTCCTTTACAATTCCCCTTCCGGCCTCTCTATTTCACCCCCACAACCCCCAACGGAAAACACCAGCCCCGCCACCCTCCGGCACGGCGGCTGTTTGGAAGCTCTGCAGACCCTTTTACACCGTCGGACCAGTCTCCTCAAATAATGGTACTTCTTCTTCTTCCCTTTCTTCTTCTTCTTCTCCTCTCTCTCACTCACGCGCGCGCTGAATATCTCTTGATGCCTGTGGTGGTTTCTTGTTTTGCTAATAGTAGTCTCACGGTTTCTGTGTATGACCATAAGACAACTTGTCTTATGGTCATATACAGAGAGAATATTTCATCGGTTTATTCTATAATATTCATCGTCTTTTGGTTTGTGTGCTGACAAATAAAGTAATAAGTAGTGCGTGATTGTTTATGGAAAATTACGTAATTTAACTTGACCTTGTCTCACTTGGGCATATCAGTTTAGAGTAAAAGAACTTATTTTTGGGGTCAAATTTAATGAACAATCAGTTAATACCCTTTCTTTCTTTTTCTTTTTTTAAAATATATTGCCTGATTTTTTTGATTATTTTGTGAGAAAGAGAAGAGGCAGAGGCAATCGGAGTAGGTATGTCTTTTTGTAGTTGTTGCTTTGGAGGTTAAGATATGGAATATAAGTTGGCAATTTGGCAAGCCCACGAAGGGACTTTTGCCGGTATCAAATCTAATATAATCTATTTACGATTTGGTTACGTGCGCTTATGTCAAAACTTTTCCTTAAAAAATAAGTTATATATTGAACCTCTTATTTTCCGAATATTCCAAACTTTGACCTGCCTGTCTTAGCTTATACTTACAAATTGGGAGCGTGCGTTTATTTTTACTGTCTTATATGCGGGTTCACATTCTCTTTTTGTCGGTACAAAGCACATTAATGAAATAACGTAAGTCTTGTAGCGCCGGATAGATCATAGTGTGAAAAAGAATAAAATGGTGTAAAAATTAAGATTCTCTCTGAAATTCTCACGAAGATAATCTTTTAAGCTATGTTTTGCGTGTCACAAAGTTCACTACTTTCCTGCCAGGTCCGGTACTTTAACGTATATAAGTTTCCTTATAGGAAAAAGTTTATGATTGGGTCATGCTTTTCGCGGCGGTTAGCTTTTCGTACGTGACATTACCTTTGTTTTGTTTGTTTGTTTGTTCCCTACCACGTATGTTAAGCTTTTATTACGTAAATAACGTTAGTATATATCTACTCCGTACATAATAAAGTTAGTGAGGATAACTTGTACCGCGTCGGTCATTGTGTGACAAAAAGATTTGATTACGAGTCACTACCGGTTGTTGTTACTAGACAGAAAATGGAAAGCAAGTAACAGTTTGTATTGCAAAATTTTCTTATTGCACCCCCAAAGCTTCAGGATTTTGTAAATCAAAGGAGCAATTGTTTAGAAGGCAGTCTAATAATTCATTAAAGCAGTTGTTTGACTGATAAAAGGTAGATGTGACTTTTATCAAAAAATAATACAGTATCTAATTTAGAAAAGTTATATCGGCTGCATCTGTGCACTAATTTTTCAAGAAAGTAGAGCAAATCCTTTACACAGCTTTGATTAGCTTTTGGTCGAGAGAATCTTTTGAAGTGTTGGCGAAAAGATCAGTGATGTAGCAGTAATGTGCATACTTCTTTTGTTACTTGTTCTCTTCAGAATCACACGCTTGAAACACTTTTTTCTTGTTCAGCAATTATGTAAAGGGAAAGATAGTAAATTTCATTTCTTTTACAGGGAAATGCTAAATTCACTTCAAAAGTTAAATTCATTCGTCCTTATACGAATAGTCTAGTTTGAGATTTACTTTATTATGATTGATAGCTGTTTGATAGAAATCGAGTTGCGATTATATTTTTTCCAAAGTTTGATTTGTTGTTGGACCGAATCTGATTTGGCAAGAAGTTTTAAATGTTGCGCCGTTGAAAGCTATAATATATAGCATCATATAGTCGGTGCAACGTAGAGTATTGCTCCATAAGTGAAAGTACCGAATTTATCTTATCTTAGAGTCTGTTTGTGATAGAATTTAAAATGCATATTTCAACTCAAATCTTAATCGATTTTTAAAATCAAATTTAGTTATACTTTAAGTAGCATCAATTTACTGTGTGACAAAAGTCGCAGAAATTGTTTGGATGAAAGATACTTTTGATCGGTTTCAATATGACAAAATGGTCATATAGAATCCTTGATAAAATATATTTTTTATATCCATTTAGAGAAGTAAAGTTAATATAGCTTTCATTTGCTAATAATTATACACACAAATAAATTTTGGAAGAAGCTATTTTGTACCCACCTACAAAAGTTGTTACTTCTTGTTTTAAATTGAAAATACTCAAATCTCACATTAGTGCTTATTATACATTAACTAGTCATACATGATTATTAGTTAAAGGGTATGTGATGCATTTTCTGATAAATACGGAGGTAGTATAGTAAATTAGAAAGTCAAATTTATTTATGAGAAAAGTGATTATTTCATTATCATCACTTTACATGCTTATAGATTAAATCGGTTTTAACTGTTTGAGACAGATTGAATCTCTTTTGTTAAACACTCACATACCTGACTTAATCTAGATTAAAGTAGGTCTGACGATCTCAAAATCAATCTCAAATCCTCTTAATCTATTAAAAGTTACAACCTAGATTGTCCGGTAGTGAGGGGCACTCTTTTTTCTCTTCAAAAGTCAAGGTCCGAATTACTTGTGAGATTGAACAAGATTTTTGATTAAGTTTATGTAAGGTTATGTGACAGAATTAATTAGAAAAAGTAGTTGTTGTTACTTGCTCAGGTAATCCCTGTAAATAACTATAATATACAAAAAAAAATAAGTAAATTTTACTTAGAAAAAGTAGGGTTGCTATCATTTATGAATTGATTCTATTTTGCGCCACCTTCCTCATAGAAGCCGCTTAATTAAATCAGTTGCATTAGGACAAAATAACCGTAGATGATCCTTAATTATTAAATAAATTTTTAATAACTATTCGGCGAAGTAATGTTAACATGATTTTCATTTATAAAGAACTGTAATATACAAATAAATTCTGGAAGAAACTATATATTTTCATCCACCTAGAAAAGCTGTTCCTTCTCATTTTAAATTAAAAACATAGCATGACAATCAGTTACACCTAATAATTAGTTAATGGGTATAAGACGTCTTTTTTTTATTTATAAAATGGAGATGACACGGGAAACTAAAAAGATTAAATTGTTTTTAACTTTTTTAGACAGATTAAATCTTTTTTGCCAAACTCTCACATACTTGACTTAATCTAGATTAAAGCAGGTCTGACCACATTAAAATCAATCTCAAACACCTTCTTAATCTATTGAAAGTTGCGACCTGGATTGTCCGGTAGCGAGGGGCAATCCTTTTTTCTCTTGTAAAGTCAAAGGTTCAAATTACTTGTGAGATTGAACAAGTATTTGGGTTAAGTTTATGTAATTAAGGTCATGTGACAGAATTAATTAGAAAAAGTAGTGTTGTTACTTGCTCAGCTAATCCCTGTAACAGCATTTTATAGGCGCCCACAGGCTGCAAGCACCCGATTGCTCATTTCCAAACGCAAACCCCTTTTTTGCTTTATATATTATGCGGTTCTAGGCTGAGACGCTTTGGTTCATCCAATCAGATCAGTTGTTGGCCACCTGGGTTAGCTCCTTTCACACACACATGAGTCCAAATCTTGCTTGTCGATGGTTGAAAGGCAAATTTCATGGTTAAGATTGTGATTGTGACTGGCGTTCTTATATGAACAAATGTGGAAAAGTGACTATTTCTATTTGTTCCAGGATAACAAATTGTTTTTTTTTTTTTAAATATATATCACTTCTTCCTATATACAAAGAGTTAATGCTCTTTCAACGTAACAGATAACGCTTGTTTTCTTTTTTTGCCCTTATAATTTATGCGCATATTTCAGTTCTAGTGATGTTTGTTAGAGGTGCCAAATGCTAGTTTAGAAGGGAAAAAAAGAAAAAAATAGTAATTATTGTGCATTGAAAGAAGAAGATTGCATTTCATAGGTGTATTTTAGAATACAAGAAGTAATCAGTGACTAAATTTTAGTAAAAATTGATCAATAACGTGTCACGTTATTAGGCTCAATGAAATGGCCCATGGTTTTGCAAAAGTTTTGGTCATTTTTTTCAAAATTACTCTGTTTAGTTAATTTCTCATAATTGTTGATCATTTCAGAGCAAATTGTGCTTATATATGTAGTTATAATTTTTATAAAAAAAAAGGATGGTGTACATTCCATCCAAACTACAGGGATGCACGATAGCCTAACCCCCAATCGAAAAGAAAAACAAGGAATTGACTTACCGAAGCAATGTTATGGTGTGGCACAGGTCACCGTAGGGGATCTAGGGCCAAATGCTGTCCTGACGTCACCATTGTCTTTGGAGGAGGAATCAGGCACGAATTACAGAGCCCCAAATCTTCTCCAACGTGTCGTCAGTCTTTTGACGAATGTACGGCCAGGATCTGATCTCACCCGCTTCCAGGCAAGTTACTTATTTTAGTTTTAGCGACAAATATTATTTTGCAAAACAGTAATAGTATGTAACGTTAGAGTAAAACCTTACCAAACAATTGGAACGGATGACTAGTAGTGGGCCACATTATATTGCAATATAACTTTTGCGGCAATGATAATGAAAATAGCAGTCTTCACGTAAGGCGTATGATCATGGTATAGATCAATATTATAGTAACCGATCATGGTAAATCCGGTAAATATGACATTTGTTGGTATGGCAGCGGATAAAAATCAAAGGATAATGAATACGACTGGAGTGATTACTGGTACAATGTGCTAACCGTATAAGCCTTGTACATGTCGAAGTGTTTTAATTTGAGGGCTCTCTTCCGTTCATTTAGTTTAATATTATCTTATTTATTAAAAACTTAAAAACTTAACGATTCGTTCAATTAGTGAACAACGTAGATAGTCACACATACCGAAGTGTAACACTTACGGGTGGGACCACATTAGACTGGCCTCTAACATAAGATTGAGGCAAAAGGAAGGCACCACGATCTTAGTTGGGTATCCAAGTGCCTGTAATTTGGCACAATCTAGATATCTCTATATGTATTATGTAAGAAAATACTGTGATCAGACATAAGAGAATACTAAGTAGAGACAATTAAACTTGACTAGGCTCATTGGTCCGAGAGAACACTTTCACTTGATTTTCGTCAGTCTTCCTTTACCTCTGTGTTTGTACCAAGGAAAATATGACGACTGGGCATAGGAAGGCTGATTAACCCCTAGGTAGGAGCGTGCTGCATCACCGAGGGCTTACGAATGGCCTAAGGGCAAGTCTCCACTTATAACTTATTCGCCCTAAATCAAGTTCGTGACTATTTCTTAAACTATGAAATCAATGACTAAATGACAAGTTGCCAGTTTCGGACTAAACAATGACACGACTCACTCACGTTAGAATGGTGTTTTTACTCTGTAACGTACATAAGGAAAGAAGTTTGAAAAATGTGGCATAGGTTATATGAGAATTTATATAAGAAGGTAAAACGAGGCCCCATCAAGTTCCAACTTATGGCAAGTTTGGACCGAATCAAGAAAGCTTAACGACAGTGAAAGGGTAATAAAGGCTCGCTAAGACACGTGGTAGCTCTAGATTGAATTGCTTGAGACTAAATGATTGCAAGCCCAACTATAATAGCCATATGTTGTACCAATTAAACCTCTTCAGTAGTGAACACATATCAGCTCCTAGTTTACGTTAGCATTACGTACGTACCTTAGGTAAACATGTTTATCTTAAGTACATCAATCCACCACTCTTCAACATTCCAAAGTCAAGATAATCTTCTTGAATTTAACAATCAGTAGTCAAGATAATCTGCTTTAAGCATCTTTAGTTATTATGTAACATGATTTTTCCTGTTCTTACTACAAGTGCAGTTGCCACCACTCTTCAACATTCCAAAGTCACAGCTTCAGTGTTATGGAGAATCAGTGTACTGCACTAGTAACGATATGCTGAGTAGGTGTGCTACCGGCACCAGCTCTGTTGACAGATTCACCTCTGTTGTTGCGTGGAGCATATCAACCTTGCGCCCTTTGACGTTTGGCGTGGCGCCCTACAACCCCATTCTTGGTGAGACACACCATGTGTCAAGGGGAACCCTCAACGTGCTGGTCGAACAGGTCCCGGATCTACTTCTTCTCTTTTCCTTTACTCTCCTTTTATCTACTCTACTATGATTGACGTTCCTTAACCTGACAGGCTATTGTGAATAGAACCACCTCTGCTTTTGAATGTTTTTGATTTTTTGACAAGCAAGTGGGCCAAATGTAACGTGTTCATACAAATTTATTGCTAAAATGTCAAAGAGACTTAAACTTTGGAATGAGGGAGTTTATGTTTTTCGGTTTGATGGGTTGCTAGCCTTGAACAGGCTTTGCCAAACATATGCATGTGAACTTGGCAAGGAGACGCCCGAGATGGTAGATAGATATTCGTGGTTGCCCAGTTACATTTTATTAGCTCATGGCAATCGTATGCCAATTGCCGAAGAATGAGTTCTACCTCGGACAAGATCAACACCCTTAGTGGGAAGAGCTTGGGCAACAATTTTCTTGGATTTGGAACAGTACTTCAAACCCTCATTTTGAGCTTTCTGTCCTTGTGTGAACTCAACCTCTGATTCATGCTTGCAGGTTTCACATCACCCGCCGGTGTCTGCCCTTCATGCAACAAATGAGGAGGACAACATTGAAACTACATGGTGTCACTATGCTGTCCCAAAGTTCTATGGTATTCAACTATTTGACCTTTGGTCTTATATCTAAATTCTGAAATTTGTGTCCGCATAACATTTTATTTCTTTCTCATTTTATTTGGCAAGAATGCATGGAAAACTTTTGATCTAGGACATTACAAACTCTTACATGAAGAATATCATTGACTTGAATGAGTTACATTTGAAGTCACTCTTCATAATGAAGCTCGGGTTCATTGGTTAAAATTTGATAAACGGATATGCATATTGACAATCAAACACTCTTATTATATTATCATCTATAACTGATAGCACGTTTTTTTACTTCCGAAGTGTGTAATGATACTAGAAAACCCAAGCTTAACAGTCATTGGCACGTGCCTCGGTTAAATTCCAGTACATATTTCCACATTTCCAAGACCATGAACGATTACCGCGATCTACAGGTCAAAAATGATCCTTCTATATAGTATTGCCTGTCAATGTTCTAGGCCCTCTTGTTTGTTAGAAACTGTGGTGTTCTATGCATTAAGCGAAATGATATCCAGAATACATATCGGTCAGGATTGCAATTATTTTCATTTCAGACGAATATTCTTTCAATGGCATCATTAGCGATCTTATGCTTATGTTGCCTCAGCGAACTTTTACATACAATTTTTAAGACCACTTTGTAACACTCGAGATAATCTGTTGCAGGTACTTCAATAGAAACCGTGGTGCATGGACAAAAGCAGCTGAAGCTTCTGAGTAAGGATGAAACTTACGTAATGAACTCTCCGAAACTTGTCATAAGATTTTTCCCTATACCGAGTGTTGATTGGTTGGGCAATGTCACAATCCGATGTGAAGAGTCTGGTCTTGAAGCAGAGCTATGTTACAAAGGCGGTTCTTTTCTTAGCCGTCGTGCAAACTACAGGTCTATTAGAGGAAAGATCACTTTGTTGTCATCATCAAAGCCCATCTACGAGATCAGTGGTCAGTGGGACAGGTACCGTACACTTAAGTTTTTGCATATCCATTTCGAATTTACCTTTTCGTGTATCCAGTGGAAATCTGTTCTTTTGAGGTGCACGTTCAACAGCAAAGAGATTGTTGTTTCTTCAAACTTTTAACTGTTGGAAAAACACGTAAACCGGTACCAGTTAAGGGTATCTTAGAACAAATCCTCGTTCCCCTTGAAAATAAACCACTCTCTGAAAATAGACGACAAAAACACGAAGTTGCATATGTACCCGTCTTGTGCCATAGAGAGGAACATTGTGTAGCGGTTGAGGTTTATTCCCTGTAGATTTTCCTTGAAGTATTAAATCTCATTATATGCAGGACTGTCACAGTTAAGGACACTACTAATGGGAAACTCACAGTCATATACAATGCAAGGGAAGTTCTTTCAGGACTGAAGACGCCTACAGTCAAGGATTCGGAGGTAATGAGCCTTCTACACTTCATTATATATCTGAAATGCTACAACTTAAGGGATGATTTACTGTAAGTCCAAATTAGGCAAGCAACCTTTAAATATCCAAAATTTTGAAAGAAATAGAACAAGTCTCCAATGAATGCACCGGTGACCGGACACTCTTCATACGTGAATGGGTCCAATCAGGATCTACCGTCATGAATGAGAGGGCCAATGCATTGAACATAGGGGAGCATTTTACACCAAATTTGTTTACGGACAGCGATATCATTATTGCAGATATTTTTATGGTACTGTTTATGTTATTTGGTCTTTTCTGGTCACAAGTCAGCTTTCAGTATATATTATAGAAACAAGTGGATGATAAAGTATTCATACCATGTCAAAGCGTCTATTCAGAGAGTAAAATCTAATAGAGGTTTTGCATTTTCTGTATTAGCTTTTAGTATATAATATAAAAGCAAGTGGATGACAATGGATTCATATTATATTATGTTAAAAGTGTCTATTCAGATAGTAAAATCTGATAGGGATTCTACCTTTTTGACATTAATTAGTTTTTAGCTCTCGAACTTGAAAGTTCCGCTTTGGGCAGAACCTTTGTTATCGGTACATGTTTTAATCAGCCGCGATATTTACTAATGCATCCTAGCAGCCATGGCACCATTAATTTTCTAAACATCTAAGTTCTGTACTTCGTTTATATGTCAACTTTTATCTGATTGTGAGATTGCTGCATTAGGGGATATGGCCAAGTGAATCAGCTGTGGTTTGGGGTGAGGTGAGTCGAGGCATTTTAAGCAAATGCTGGGACAAAGCAAAGGAGGCGAAGAAAGCTATAGAGGAAAAGGAGAGGGAATTTGTGAGAGAGAGAGAGTCAAAAGGAGAAACTTGGGTTCCTAAGCATTTCAGAGTATCTTACAGCAAGGAAACTGGATGGGAGTGCTCACCAAACGAGAAGTGGGTGCCACCTGCGCCAATTGTTGTCCCTCTATAATTTGACTCATGTGTATCAACCCTCAAACTAAACTACAGTTTCACTCCAATACATATGAGGTAGTAAGTTGCTGAACAAACTCATCTGGTGCTGAACAAACTCACCTGTCGTAACACCTAAATGAAGCTGTTTGCTAATGTGTACAAAGGTTCTTTCCCCGGTGAAAGTAGGAATTTTGCGCGTAAAACTTTAGCCATGTTTCAGAAGTAGTTTTCACATTATTTCATCTCGGTAGCATTTTGACGCCCTCAATTTTTTTGATATTTCCAGTATAGACCTTGAGTCAAACTTTTAGCAGTATCCTTTTTCCGATTTTGGGGCCGAACGCCAATATATTGGCTCAAAACGAATTAATTCTAATGTGCTTCTGTCTGCCAACATTAGGATTCTTACTGGAGTTATTGCTTAAGAGTAAACACACATCAGAAAGTTTGAATATATATAGCAGACAGAATGTTTAGGTTGCACTAATGAGCCCCTTTGGCTGAGAATTTGTGCTTCCACACAGACAGCATGAACACATCTTTGGTATCCTGCCACGCACACTTAGCTCGAAAGCATTGTGAACAATGTAAAGAATGCAACCGTGAAGGGTAGGTTCTGAAGTACTACTCCTGCTGAAACTGTATGCATTACACTCAGCTAACATTCAACATTCTTTACAAAAGCATTTTTAAGCTACCTCACATTCAAGCTACCTCAGCGTTGCTCAGAAGGCTTTTCTTTTAAATCGGATTCACTTCTCCGGTTGAACGATCTTTCTTTTATGGTGGCCAAAATCGGCCTCCACGACCTTGACTTGGTTGATTTCTGCATACCATAAGCTGCCACATCTTGCCCCTTTTCGACCTCAATAGACCCGTCCAGAAACCTGTCAGCAGGACTTCTAGCTGGTGAACACCACGCGGGGCTAGAGCCATTTGGGCTGGCCAAGAAACATGTCCGCACTGACTTAGTGTCCACCCGGGCACTTTTAGCTTTGGTGGTGAGCTTCCTTGCCATAGAGGCCAAGTCCATTGGAGAGACTTCGGCCTGGAAGGCTGAGTACGGTAGTAGGAAATAGATTTTACCTGATTCAAGTTGTGTATCCGGTTTGAGCGGCTTCAAGCCGGTCGACAAGAGTTGGGCCTGAGTGCAAACGAAGTGTTTTGGTGGCTTGCCAGTGACTTGGCTAACCGTAACAGGACCTTCATAGTCTTCCACAAAGCCATTTAAGTGCACCACTCTTGTGTTGATGAATGTAGCTGGAGATCTGCAAGAGAAACAGCCACCCATCTTTCCCTCTTTCTCTCCAATGCAAAGTACTATCTGAAAAGAGCTTGTCTCATACACATATATATATAGATATATGACGTGAAACTTCTGGCCAACTACTTGGTGAAAAAGTCTTTGGGTATTCCATGAAGAGCCCATCAACCCAGTCTCCCCGGCTTGATTGACCATCATAGTCTACTTGCAGTGGACCATGTGTAGCTAATAACGTGGGCGCCGTGGCCGTGGGGTTGCGGTTGAAGAGGGCAAAGATGTGACTTTGTATTTTATGATTGTTTTTCTTTTATTTGAAAAAATAAATGGCCGAAATTTAAAGTAATGTTTCACAGTATTATCATTTTCCATCTGTGTTAAATTATTTGAAGGTTTGACTTGTACTCTTTATACTAAGTTAAGATATAAGTCATATGTCATGCGCTTCTCATTCTATCCTAACAGAGGGGGAGGGAGAAGGAGAAGGGGTGAAAGGGGATAAAACGAGCCAAGAGAAATAAAATGAGTCGGTGAAGGACTAAATATTGACAGAGAAAATTGAATTAAAAAATTATAAAGAGGGTAAATATAAGAAAATACCTATAGAAACTTTCTTAATTTAAAAAGTGATCAACCTTTTGGAGCAACTAAAAAAAATGTATATAATCAACTTTTTTTTTTTTGGGACAAAGGGAGTAAGAAAGTGTGCTGATATAACGTCATTGACAATCTTGACCTTAAAGCTAATACTAGCTTTACAAAAGTGGGGAACACTAGCTTTCACAAAAATGGGGAATTTGTACGAAAAGGAATTTGTAAAGCCCGTTGTCTGTGGCTTATTAGCTCGATTCACTCCTCTTTTATTTTAGGACAGGTAACGAGCAATTTTGCCGCGATGTACTCTTTTGAAGTAATGTCAACATCTTTAGATAGTTTGTGAACGAAAAATAAGAAAAAAATTGTTACACTCAACACAAGAGACATAAGCTACATTATTTCTAACTCTACAAAACGGCCGCTTATGCTGGAAACAGTGACCGTGACCTTTAAAGACGGTGAAACTTTTTTATTACTTTCCAGCCTGACCCTGAACATATCATAAAAGTCCTATTCATATCAAATTGGTACAACCATCTTATTACTTTGAACTTTTTAGCTTGAAGCGATGGAAGGAGTTAGGGAAATCATCAGCTGCATGACAAGATGAGAAGACCTTGACCTTAAAAATCAAAATGGAAGACCTTGCATCCACTCAAAGAGGGTTTACGACAACATCCCAAAATAAGAAGACAAGGAACAAGGAGCAAAGAAAGAGACTAGTACTCCTTTGTTTGGACTGAAAGAGACTCTGCTAGTGCTTCTGATACTTTTGCGAAGACCAGAAGAGAGACTCCAGCTAGCTGCTAGTGCGTGCTCCTTGGTGCTCTCCAAGGTCTTGTTTGATTTCAGATTTTGACAACTTTAGTATTTCAAGTTGAAAGACAAATAGGTAGGTAAACCCAATCCCTTTATATTAGAAAAACAAAAAACAAAAAATTGACAGTACAAATGGCGTGCTAATTGTACGCATGCAACAAACATTTAGTATCAAAACGTGTGACCATCATATAAATTGGAAATTTCTCAATAATCGACACTTGGGTTCAATTTTAAAGTTCTTGACAATTGAATTTTAGTAGAAAGTTTTGACCTTTTAATGGTGACTGTTCTATGTTAGCTATAGCTAAAAAAATACCTCTTCAAAGTAACCTTTAATGGCGACGTTTGGTTTAATGGTAGTTATAACTAATCAAATCTCTTCAAAGACATCTTTTGGTGCACTAAGTGTTAAGGCTTTCCATTAGACGATGAAAATTGTCGTGTTCTCTCTCGTTAAGATCATTAATGTTTGGCTAGAAATAAGCAAACAATAGGCAACGGTCAACTGGTTTATCTTGGGAGGCAGCGATATGTTATAACCCGTTGTAGTACGAGGGCAGATGCTATCTTACGGAAGGAATTTGTAGCAGTCCACTTAATATTTTCCTAACAATCTTAAAATAATATTTCACAAAATGGGGAATGCAACGAAATATATATATAATTGTTTTGGCATGGAACTGTCATTGTACTGAAATTTGGCGAGATTAGCTACGAAATCTCTCTAACGTAACAAAGAGATTTACGTTGAAAGATAAGTTAATTATTTATCTTCTTTATGTTTTAAATTCATCTCGATGGTAATAGCTAATATGAAAAACTTTGTTTTACCATTCAAATTTTTAGGCGTGATGCAAACTTGGATTTATATTCTGATTATGTAGATTGAAAGCGGAAGTGTGTCTAACAGGCGGCAGCAGCGGTGCCGGTGGCAAACACTAGCGCCACCTCATGCAAGCGGCGTAATTGCCCAATACAAACTCACGTGAGGACCCCATCAGGGTCCATTTACAGCGGTGATAACCCTCGGTCAAATTAGGCGGCGCGGCGGTCGGCGCACTACCCTAACTGATCATCGGTGCCACATGCTCCGGCACCCTGATTCTCTGCGCCGCCGCGCCACCACTAACAGCTGCTGTGGTGGGTTACTGATCACCACTTGCTGTGGTGGACGATGGAGACCCCAGAGTAACAATATGAGCACCACAGCCTTTTGGGAACGATATTGGTGGCTGACGTTGCTGTTATTGATGGATTCCTCGTCGGGATTTTCCATTTAGGAGGTTTAGGGGACACCAGTAAAATAAAAAGTTGGTTGTGGGGTTGGCTGTGGAGGAAATTCTGGCAGTAGTAGAAAGGTGATGATATAAAGAAAGGCTGAAGAAAGCTAATGCTTAGCTGGGATAAGCGAGAGATAACATGCACGTGAAAACTAACTAGACACTTGAGTAACTTCTGGTCTTTCAGATCAATTGAAAAAACACATTGGGTTTTCTAATTATGGATGCATTTTTCATGTCATGTGAACGTATTGCACATTGATATAGAGAACAAGACATGGGTAAGAGGTATTCCTTTCATAAACCTGTTACACCACCGGCTCGGAGGCAGACCTTCAGATATCATTTTTAGATATTCTTACTTACAAGAAATATATTACTCAAAGTATTTTACCAAGAATATAATTCAAATAGATAATCAGAGTTCTAAATCATATCCCAAATCAAAGCAATCGCATTTACCAACAAAGTTTAATAATTGCAGCGAAAATCTGATAATAATATTTTTTTCCCAAACATTGGGTTCCCAAAAGCCACTAAATCAAAAAACTATTGGAATCAGCCTAATCACCTGTAATGGGAGAGGGGGTTAGGGGGGGGGGGGGGGAGCACAAAGCTCAGCAATGATCACACACACGCACGCACACACATAGAGGAAATACAACGTAGATATTTAATAACATATAGTTGAGTCCAAATGAAACATATAAAAACGAAAGTGGAAAGACGATAAATAATTTTATCACGACAAATAATCTCATTTTGATATATCCAACCCATCAAATATCATGTTAAAGTCAAATGAACATATTCTAAAAAAAAGAAAAAATTGAACTAATAATCAAATACCATACAATCACGTAATACGTGATCGTAATGCACTTCAATTAAGTACGTGAAAGTTTTAAGTTCAAAGTTTGTATATCGGTCGTAATTACTATATCAGGTCATAGCATCACGTTAACGTAAACACGTGAAAATTTTAAATATTAGTTCAATTCAAAGCGGTTTCAAAGGACATTAAAATATCTCAACGGCAAATTTACCACAAAAATATCACAACTTTTGCATTTCAAATGGCATGACTTAATAATTTTAAAAAACACTCGATATTAGACTCAAATCAAGGAGGACACAAATACGAGATTAACGAAATTTGAACAGATTAAATTGGAGTTAGTAGAAGATGAGATATGACATGTTAAAAAAATAAACGCTAAAAGAAGATCAAAGGGCAAGGCCCAACAAATATGTGACACGTGGCAAGCCACCTAGGCAGGTTCCCCACGTGATGAATGGTAAGAAGAAAACAGACTTCAAGCTTCTGTTTACAAAATTGTAGGTAGAAAAGAAAGAAAGCAAACCATCCTTAATCGCGTCAGATGCGAAGGACACGCCACACACACACGAGTTGCAACCGAGATGAATCGATCGGTTTACCTTTGCGGCAATTAGAAACAAAATTTAAAAAGATTACAACAAAAGTTATGCCAACAAAATTGCGAAACGCGAATATAATTATCAAATTCAATAGATGTAATTATAGTCCACATAACTCTTATCTTAATTCACGCAATAAGATTTACAAAGTTGCATAAACTTTCATAAATTTTAAATTTAAATAATTTAATCAACTCACTTACATTAAGATTTTCATAAGCACAATCTTAATGTGATTTAATTCATCCTTCGAATCAAAGTGGGTTTAAGATCATTTACCAATTGTGAGTAAAAATTACAATCCTCAAAATCTCTCTCTCTCTCTCTCTCTCTCAGACCAAATTCAATTTATCCACAAATCACAAATGACTTACCGGGGTGAACCACCACTATCAGTCAATCTTGTTTGGCTTTGCTCTGCTTAGGGATGAGACAGAGGAGTCATTTCCTGTAGTTATTTGAAACGTGGCTTGAAGCAATGTATCATATTCCTCCAAAGACCATCATCACCGACCAAGATCTAGCAATGAAAAATGCAATCGCTAAGGTCCTTCCAGATACTCACCATAGCCTGTGCACATGGCACATAAGCAACAAATATCCCGAACAGCTTCACAATGTATATGCAAACCATCCAACATTCAAGAGTGACTTTAATACATGTGTGAAGAAATCGTTAACAGTAGACGTGTTCGAGGAGAGGTGGGCCAAGTTAATGGATGACTACTATTTGCACAATCATGAATGGTTACAATCGTTGTATGAGATCAAGACACAATGGGTCGGTGCCTATACCAAAAAGTTTTTTGCAGCCGGAATGACTACGACCTCGAGAAGCGAAGACATGAATGCATTCTTTGATGGGTACGTAGGCCATTCTTTAAGTATAAAAGAGTTCGTACTAGAGATGCAGAAAGCCGTTGACAAGCAATTTTTCCTTGAGAGAGAAGCCGACGAGGCTACAGTTTACAGAGAAAGAGCCATAGTAGTTTTTTCACCTTTAGAGGCTCATGCGACTCAAGTCTATACCAAGAAAATGTTTAGACAGTTTCAAGAGGAATTATTAAAGTCGAATCAATATAGCATGACAAAGTTGCACGAGCTATGCACCAGAGATCTCAAGGTTTATGCTTTGACAAATGTGATGAATATTGCCAATCTGTGCTTTTCGTCGGCTTCGAAGAATAGAAGACATTTTACCGTAACAGTTTGTATGGACACCGGGTTTATTAATTGCAACTGTCAACTGTTTGAGCATAAAGGTATACTTTGTCGACACGCGTTGAGGTTTTTGAGCGCGAAGAATGCTCGTGAAATCCCTCCAGAGTATATCTTGGGTCGGTGGACGAAGGAAGCCAATAGAGTACATGGTCACATTCCTTACGTGCCCAACCTTACGTGCCCAATGTCTCAGTTGATTTTGAGCAATCTGAGATGCTGCGATATAATCACCTTTGTAACATCATGCACGGTTTATCATTGGATGCAGCGTCAACATTTGATGGGTACACGTATCAAGTTGAAGCAGCCGCACCGGATAAGGCTAACCTTGCACAGTTTAGGATGGCATTACCAGAAAGACGGGACACTCCGACTACTCGAACGACTCCAGCCGGTAGATTCAATCGAGCTTCACAGCCAGTCATTGACAGCACTAGCCTGCAAGGTGAGGAGGACGATACTTTTTATCCAATTATTTCTTAAACAAAAGGGCAAAAACGAGCAATACGTACGAAGAATCCGATTGAAGAAGCAACGGGTCAAAAAAAATTGTGAAAGTGTGCGTTGTGTAATAAGATGACTGATCATGACAAGAGAAACCATTATAAAGTGCTAGGTATCGAACATGGCAGTATGGTCGAAGAGGACGATGATCAGGAAGAGTATTAGGGTTAATGTTTAAGTTGTTTAAGTTAAACTTTTATAATATTTAAATTTGTGATTTGGTCTGTGGAATCTTTAATTTGTGATTTGGTTTGTGGATTCTTGATATTTTTGGAAGGGCCTATTCACGCACACTTTAGCACCCAATTCATAGCTTTCGAAAAATTTATAATTTATTTTGTCACTTTTTTTTTGCTCATTGCACCTTAAGCACGCTAATTAGTCCATTTCTATGAATTTCGGCAAAAATTGAGACAAGTAATTTTTTTTGATTTTTCTGTGAAGGGCCTATTTGCGCATACTTTAGCGCCCAATTCGTAACTTCCAAAAAATTTTGTAATTTATTTTGTCACTTTTTTTTGCTCATTGTACCTTAGGCACGCTAATTAGCTCATTTCTATGAATTTCGGCAAAAATCGAGACAAGTAACTTTTTTGGTTTTCCTATAACAGTATATTCATGCACACTTTAGTGCCCAATTCGTAACTTTCGAAAATTGAGACAAGTAATTTTTTTGCTTTTCCTATGAAGGGCCTATTCGCGCACAGTTTAGCACCTAATTCGTAGTCTCCGAAAAATTTTGTAATTTATTTTGTCACTTTTTTTTTGCTCATTGCACTTTAAGCACGCTAGTTAGCCTATTTCTATGAATTTCGACGAAAATCGAGACAAGTAATTGTTTTGGTTTTCGTATGAAGGGTCTATTCGCGCACACTTTAGCGCCCAATTCATAACCTCCGAAAAATTTTGTAATTTATTTTGTCACTTTTTTTTTTGCTCATTGCACCTTAGGCACACTAGTTAGCCCATTTCTATGAATTTCGGCGAAAATCGAGATAAATAATTTTTTTGATTTTCCTATGAAGGGCCTATTCGCGCACACTTTAGCGCCCAATTCATAACTTCCAAAAAATTTTGTAATTTATTTTGTCACTTTTTTTCCTCATTGCACCTTAGGCACGCTAGTTAGCCCATTTCTATAAATTTCGACAAAAATCGAGACAAATAATTTTTTTGATTTTTTTATGAAGGGCATATTGGCGCACACTTTAGGCACGCTAGTCAGCCCACTGTCCAAAATCAAACAATAGTATTAATAAGGCCAATTCAACTACAATAGTGATAATAATTCATGCGAACGTCTACTACATCTCAGGATAATGGTAAGGAAGGTGTCTAGCTAAACCCTTTTTCAGCTCCCAGGCTATCTTATATCTAAACGTCAAGGCATCCCTTCGAGACCACGTATCATATTCGAGCATATCCGAGCGAGTTATGTAGTCCATGTACTTGAGCACGTAAATCCCGCAATCGTGACTGTTATATTGCTTTGGTCGGTTCTGTATCATCACGACCGTCCAAGGCTCTATCATTGTTTTGCTCGTGATGACTTCCCCCTTAAAATGTCGGCACGCTAGCGGAATGATAGTAGTCTACATCCAACAGTAAAAAAGGTTATCATGCCCAATGTTATTAAAGGTGCAGGCGCACCTAATAAGAAGAGGTCCTTGGAGCCTAGGCGTAAGGCGCAGGTGTGCGCCTTTTCGAAGTAAGGCGCAATATTAAAATAAATAAATAATAATGCATTAAAACAATAAAATTAAGTAAAAAAATTCAAAACATGATAATTAATAAACTTCAAAACAATAGAAAAAGTTTTAAATATTATAACATCATAATAGAACAAGCTTCCAACGAGACACACAAACATTAAAAACACTAATCGTACAAGACACTAAAAACACTGGCGAAGAGGAGACTATGAACATGAACAGCGAGAGAGAGAGACTATGGAGCAAAAGCTCACCCGAGATAGTAAGGATATCAACAGCCCACATGAAGCAACGAATTCTAATCAAACAGCTACTATAAATTGCGCCTGGCTTTGCGCCTCCACTACCGCTGCGCGCCTAGCGCCTGGCGTCTGGGTGCACTGAGCACTCGCCTTCTTGATTGTACTACCCCTATGCCTAGGCGAGGCGCTAAGGGTGCGCCTAGCCGCCCCTTGCACCTAGGCGAGCACAAGAAGAATATACTATGAGCGAAGGTCAAGAAATAAAAACTAACCACCACATTGATGTACGTGGAGTACATCTGCGCCAGCTGCCGACCAGGTCCGTCCTCCCTTAGGCTATCGCATATGTGGACCACTTTATTCTCTGGAAAGAGAACTAATAGGAAGAAGTGGTTTGCATGAAGAGCAAGTAGCATGATTAGGTTTGCCTCAGACATGTGACATTGATAGCTCGTGTTCAAGTAGGAAAGCACGTTTGCAGATGGTCGCCATTCACCCTTGCTTGTCCCTCGCCTCGTCCTCTATTCTGTGAACTCCTTCATGCTGTTCACCATGATAGGGATAACAAAAGAGGCATACATGTTGAGCTTCAAAGTTTGGCAAGGGTTATATTTTTGCTCTCTAACACGGAGCAGATCTATATAAACGTCCAGGATCCAGTTCAAAATATATGTTTTCGGCGCTAACAGTCATAGATCAGAGTGACCTAGGAATCCTGAAATAGGAAAGTCTACTGTAGCAAGAGGCTCAGGCCCGAAGTAGTGCCCGTCGATCCAATCCCATTTGGCTGGACTCAATGGCTTCGTCGGTTGTCCTTTATCCGACCGTATGCTTGGGCTCCCCTGGGGAGTTACTTGGGTCACCTGACTCTGAGGCTGAGAGTCGTACGCGTCAGGAGGCAAGCTACTAGACGGCTACGCATTACTAAAGTTATGAACTTCAGTCTTGTACTTCTCGATGGACATCCTGACACTGTCAGGAGCATGCGCGACAAACCAGTCAAACCCCTCCAGCTGCTTGAACACCTCATTGCCCATGTCAACCTAAAAAACATGCATGAAAAGATATGGCTAATCATTTCATGCATGAAGCCAATAAGGCACACAAGAAAAAATAGAGGTAGAATTAAATGACTTACAATGTTCATCACCCAGAACTGATCGATGAACTCACGTGGCGTATACGATGTCTTTTTGGCCTGGGAAGGGCAATTCACCCTCGGGCGCGTCACCTTGAGAAACCATTGCAAGTAGTCCTCAATACTGATGTTGTCGTGCTTCAGCGATACAAGGCTATCATAGTTTTCCTGCCAAGTATTCCACTGTTTCACCTCGTCCCTCAACAAATTAAAGCCATCAGGCACCTCGAAGTTTGGCCCTCGACCCGTCCTGTATGGCCGTAAGTCTATAGCGGGTTTTGGTATCCCTTATAGACAGCCAGCTTGCCTCATAGCTCGATCGAGCATCTAAAACTCACATACTTCAAAGTGAATAAGCGGCACCCGAACCAAGCCTGCCAGCATGTACTCCAGCGAAAGTTGCCAACACCACTCATCCAACCGATGCATCACCTTGCAATATGGCTGCCATGTCACCTGTGATGCATCCAGTATCTCTAGTTCCCCCGGATAGAACTTTAGATGGTGACGAGGGTCTACCCATCTCCTTCAATTGGATGTAGGCCCACACTTTAGGCCACGTCTCATCGGAATCATCCCGCGACTGTGGACGACTCGTGAGTAGCCTCTCGTAAGACCAAACTTGTGAATGGAAATATTTTATGGAATTAGTAATTAATCACGAATATATTGACACGTCAACCAAGAAAAAAAAGCTCAAACCTGTAATAGAGTAAGGCAATGGACTTGGCACCCTTTCTTGTAGCTTTGTGCAGTGCTCGATATAGGTGCCCAATGACAGCTGAACCCCACGAATATGAGTATACCTCCTCAAGGTCCTCCAAGAACACCATATACTTCGGATGCACTGTATTTTTCGAATGCATCGGAAGTAATATAGATCCAATAATATACAGGAGGAATGCCTTCGTATACGTCACCAAATTTTGAGGAGTGTATTCATCCGGTAGCAAGCCGTACTGCTCTCTCAGCCATTTAAGTTTGATGCCGTTTGTTGTAAGAGCTTCCCTCGGAATTCACGAAAAATACTGCCTAGCCATCTTCGCTATGGATGCAGACATTTTGCTCAAAGTAATGGGTCTGCCATGACATGGAATTCCACGTATAAATTCGACATCCTCTAATGTAATAGTCATTTCACCAAACCAAAAGTGAAATGAGTTCGTCTCACTCCTCCATCGTTCAACTAGAGCGGATATAAGGTAATCGTCGTGCTGAGACCAATGATGAAGATCGATGAACATAGATAAATTTTGACGGTATAATATTTGTATTTGTTCCTTATTTAGTACCCACTCTTCGAGGTGACTAGAACTTTGAATTGTTTCCAAAACACCTCTATCGACACCGTCAAATACGTGCCTCGCGACGTGGTCATCGTCATTGTATAGGATTGATGGACCAAGAGGTCCGAGGTTGAAATTCATATCTCTAAGAACAACATATAATCATAAACCAAATTAGCGTCCATAATATTAACATTCCCAAACTAAATGAGAACACGTAATCCTAATTTCGAAGCCCGAATAAACCGCCAATTTCGAACCCCTAATAAAATTTAATTTTGAAAATAATTAAAAATCCTAATTTTGACCGCCCTAAAAAACCGCTATTTTGGAATCCATAAATGTAATACCCCGGATTTTTGGGTCCTTGCGTAGAGAACAATTAAAAATTATTATATTTTTGAGAGTTTGACATGATGTTTGTTACTTTGAAGCAACGATCTAAGATAGACAGGAGATTTAGGACATGATATTCGTTATATCGAAATAAGGAATTTTTATGCCGTCTTTTCGTTTCATACACGAGAATCTTTGGATTTTCATTTTATTTCAAAATTGCAATTTGCTTTTGAGCCTATTGTTGATCATCACGCTTTTTGTGACGTTATCAATTATCTTGTTTTACTCTCTTGTAAGCTGCGTTAAAGACAGTTTTTATGTGATTTATAAAATTGTGTTCATTTTATCGTAAAAAGTTGTTCGCCATAACTTTGTGCTTTTCCGTTATTTGTTCGAGGTCAAAAAGTTACTTTCAAAAATTTTAGTCTCACGTCTCTCTTCAATTGGTCTTTGACTTTTAAAAAAGAATATATAAAATCCTTACGAACAGTCGATTCGAGCTGTTGGTTTTTTTTGTTGGGAACAGTGGCCGTATTTTCTCTAAAGAAAAGGACAATTGTCCTTTGTCCCTTTTTATCTTAAATTTATAAGTTATTCTTCATGAGGGATTGGTTTCAGAATTTATAAAGAAACGACATTCAAGAGTCACTTTCGGGTGACTATTATTTTTAAAAAGTTTTATCGATCTTTGCCCAATTTATATCTCACTCATCCGATCTCTGATTAATCTGATTTTTGTTTCGTTCAATTTGTATTTTCTTTCTATTCGATTTGAGTCTACAATGACTATTTTTGAACTTCGAATGAATATTCGCTAATAAACTCTAGTTTAATCCCTAATTTCAAACTCTCAAAAAACGCGAATTTGAAACTATGATAAGAACAATTTAAGCATAGCACAATTTAAACAATCCATTGGTAAGAACAATTATGGTAAGAACAATTTGAAATTAACATTGAATTATAAGAAAATTCAAAATACTTACTTGTTTTAACTTGATATATTTAAAGAAAAATCCACTAATCTTCTAGTGGTGATCCACCAATCTTTTAGCGTAAAATTTTTTTGTTTATATTGTAGTGGAGATTATGTAGGTGAGATATGGAGTATGAAGAGAGTTGGTAAAGATGATGGAGAGTGGAAACAAGGGCTCTGTCGAGAAAGAGTCGGGGATAACGGATTATAAAGAGAGAAAAGTGAGGGAGAGAGAAGAAAGAAGACAGAGGAAAAAAAAATAGACCCGTGAGTGAGCAGTGAGATGAGTATAGTCAAAGGCTGTAAAAGAAAAAATTGCAGAGGACTATCCGGCCGAGTTATGAGCTGCATTGACATGCCATTTCATTTCTAGAGAAAGGACTTTAGGGGGGTAGAGGACATCACGCAACAGGACAAGTCAAAGGCAAAATAGGACATATTGATGTAATGATGACCAACCGCAACACTTTGCTGCGGTTGGGGGTTCATATTAAAAATATGAACCGCAACACTTTGTAAAGAAGAGTCAACACTTTGTAAAGAAGAGGAGGACAAAAAAAAAATACCAACCGCTACACTTAGTGGCGGTTGGCATTAAAAATATGTGGGCCATGCTACGAAATGGAGAGTGGAAAAAAAAAACCAACAGCAACACTTTGTTGCGGTTGGGAGGAAATTCGTGGGCCCTAACCGCTAGTCATTCTTGCTGTTGGGGTTTTTTCAGCTTCGGGAGCATTTTTGTCAAATTTTGCAACCGCATGAAAGAGCAGCGGTTGTAACTTTTTCAAGAAAAAAAAAACACATCTGAGCCGTCCATGAGTACACGTGGACGGCTACATATATGGTGGAGAAATTGTTATTTCTCCAATGATACACTACAAGAAAAGACGTCTTTTGTGACGGAATTTTAGCGACGGCATAGATTTCGTCGCTAAAATGAGTTTTACTGACAGAAACCTCCGTCAGTAAAACTCCGCCGTAAAATATTATTTAAGCGACGGATTTATTCTGTCACAAAAAGCTTCGTCGGTGAAAAGGCGTTTTACCGACGGAAACCTCCGTCGGTAACACTCCGCCGTGAAATATTATTTAAGCGACGGATTTATTCTGTCGCAAAAAACTCCGTCGGTACAAATAGGTCTTCACCGACGGACGCTTAGCGACGGAATAAATCCGTTGCTAAAAGTCTATTTAATTCACAGATCTGGTTTGAACTGTCACTGCTTCTCTCTTCGAAAATCTCAAAACCCAACTTCCCTCTACCCAGGCGGCGACCTCCCTCGACACCGGCGGTGACTTCCCTCGACCCCGGCGGTGACCTCCCTCGACAACGGCGACCACCTGTAACTCCGGCGACCACGGGCCTTCACCTCCGGCAGATCTGTGAAGAGGAGAGAGAGAGAGAGAAGCGTCGACCACCGGGACCACCGGAGACGACGGTTTCTCACCTCCGGCAGTATTTCTCGTGAGGTAAAGTTCTTGTCTTCCTCTCTATTTGCTGTACGCTATACCTTCTGTCTTCCTCTTATACATGTAAATTGCTGTGAAAAGTTAAAGATGATTTTAGATTGTTAATTGTGCTTTGAGTATTTGAGATTATTGACGGAGGATGGGACCCAATTGGATTGAATGTGTGATTTTTGTTAATTTTTATTGCATTGAGCATTTGAGAATTGAGAATTGAGATTGTTGACGGAGGATAGGACCCAATTGGATTGAGATACCTGTTAGTTAGCACAGACACGGACACCACGTCTGATCGACGGTGTCTGACATTTAAAAAACAAATTAACGTATGCCGATGTGTCTGGAGGTGCGTGTCGGTGGGCGTCGGACACGTGTCCAAAGGCGTCGGACACGTGTCGGTATGTGTCGGACACGTGTCCGGAGGTGTCAGACACGTATCGGACACCATATCGACACCTTATATGAAGTGTCGGAATTGAGGTTGTTGACGGAGGATGAGACCCAATTGGATTGAGATACATGTTAGTTAGCGCAGACACGGACACCACGTTTGATCGACGGTGTCCAGCATTTAAAAAATAATTTTATGTATGCCGATGTGTCTGGAGATGCGTGTCGGTGGGCGTCGGACACATGTTCGACGCCGTCGGACACGTGTCCAGAGGCGTCGGACACGCGTCGGTATGTGTCGGACACGTGTCCGGAGGTGTCAGACACGTATCGGACACCATATCGACACCCTATATGAGGTGTCGGAATTGAGGTTGTTGAATGTGCATTAAATTTAGGTTAGTTAGGTTAATGCGACATTTTTAGCATGCACCCCCTGGAATCTAATCGTGGCTCCAGTGCTGGCTATAATTAGCCCTAATTAGTCCTGATTAACAATATTTTAGTAAATCAATTAACCCTAATTAGCTCTAACGAGCCTAATTAGTTTTAATTAACCCTAAGAACCTGATGAAATTCAAATTAGCTGTAATTACCCCAAATTAGCCCAAATGAACCCAATTATGCGCATATTGATTGTAGTTAGCCTAATTAGTCATAATTTGCACTAACATAACCTAATTACCCCTAATTAGCGCTAGTTAGGACTAATCAACACTACTCGGCACCATCAAAACCCTAATTAGGACTAAATAACCCTAATTAGTCCTAATTAACCCTAATTAGCTATAATTATCCGAAACTAGCCCTCATTAACATTAATTAGCCCTAACATAACCCAATTAAGCCTAATTAGCCCTAATTAGCCATAATTAGGACTAATCAGCACTACTCGGCACAATTAAACCCTAATTAGGACTACATAACTCTAATTAGTCCTAATCAACCCTAGTCAGCTATAATTATCCGAAACTATCCCTCATTAACATTAATTAGCCCTAACATAACCCAATTAAGCCCAATTAGCCCTAATTAGGACTAATCATCACTACTCGGCACAATTAAACCCTAATTAGGACTAAATAACCCTAATTAGTCCTAATCAACCTAATCAACTATAATTAATAATCGTAATTACTCCATGTTGCCCAGAGATGGTTCAATTACTCGTTGTTTACAAACTCTGCCTTTTTTATATTAATTGTTGTTTTGAGAAGTCCATTGGCAACGAGATGGTTCAACTCGTTGCTAACGAGTTCTATTTAATGTGGAATTGGTAACATATGCAACGATCATTCTGTAGTTTTGATATTTCGGAAAGATTCTTGCATATCTTATCAATTTATGAACACATGCATAGAAACCCTTAGTTCCCGTTCAAAGGTACTCATTACAAAGTAATGCCTTGTAATGAGCCTTTGGATGTCCAGTTTGGACAGTTTGGAAAAGCTAAATGTTTATAAAACAGTATTTTGACTCATGCTTTATGTTCTATGTCGTGGATATATGGTACACGTTCTCGTGTGTTTCTCCGGGTGCATACAGATCTGGTGTCTTGTTTCCTGTTGAGGTCAACAACGAGGAGGACGATCTTCCTCTTCCAACAACACTTCTTGTGGGAGAAGAAGTCGTAGATGATGACGCGGAAGATGTTGAAAGTGTTGGAGATGATGTGACCGAGTCTACTGATGAAGAGGATGAATTAGAAGATGAAGAGGACGACGAGTCCCACGAAGAAGAGGGCGACGAGGAAAGTGATGAAGATGATTTGCAAACTGAAAATGATTGACTTGTAATGTTGTAACATCACGGGAAAAATGTAGTAACATTTTAGAACTTGGTGTTTATTGATGTGTTTTTGCACATCCGTATATATATATATATATATATATATATATATATATATATATATATATATATATATATATAGTGCCGATGATGATTTATGCCTAAATTATTGTTTTTCACGTGTTAATGTCTTTGTATATAATCTATATGAAGTCAGATATGGATAGGATACGGGCTATTCGTGGCCGGGCTGGACGCCGAGCTGCTTCCTCCCCGGTTAGTCCCACCTCGTCATTGCCTACTGATGACGAGGCACAGAGTGATCGCGGACAGCCATCAGGGGCCCAGCGCCAGCCGTCGCCGTCACCGTCGCCCCAGCCCCAGCCATCGCCGTCGCCCCAGCCCCAGCTCGAGCCGTCGCCCCAGCCCGACACAGATTCATCCCACACGCCATCCCGACACAGATTCATCCCACACGCGCGTGCATTCTCCATCTTCCGTGGGTTCTACCTCAGGTATAGTTGATAACGGTGTTTCGTACATTTTCGCTAGCCTTATATTTGAACTGTATTAATGTCTGTGTTTTGTAGGATCTCGACGAGGCCGTGGTCCGACACGCGGGGTACGCATCGACCCCCAGCGTAAACAGAGAGTTACGCTCACGCAGGAGGGCCTGTAAGTACTAAAAATATCACCTCATGCCTTATTTTAAAATTTTGGGGTGTTAATTTATATTTGAACTGTATTAATTAATTTAATTACTTCTTTGGCAGGATCCTGGAGAATATTGCGAGGACGAAGATCGGCGTTCTTGTGAAGGGCCGATTCTTCGAGCCACGCCTGTACTGGAAGGACTGGGATGCCGCTGCGAGGGAGGCCCTATGGGAGGAGTGGCTGGTACGGTGAAGTATTTTTTTCAGCGTTAGTAAATGTTAAATTACAGTTTGTTTTATGTTGTTAATTTGTGTTATTGAATGCCTTACAGGAGGGGTTCACGTTTGACACGCCTCAGCAGCAGGTACTGGGGCAGCAGGCTTTCTTTGCCTACATCGGCAAGAATTACCGCCGATGGCTCCACGATGCACGGGACCGGGCGAAGAAGGCGCTGCCCGCGGGTGCCCCGATGACGGACATGGCGAGATATCCCCCACATTGGATATCTCACCGTGTATGGGGGGAGATGATAGATCGGTGGGCTGCGGATCCAGGTTGGGACGCCAAGAGTAAGAGCGGGACTGAGAACAGACAGAACAGAGATCCGACGCACACGGGGGGGTCGGTGCCACACGACATCGTCCGACACAAGAACGCGGTCGAGCACCCGGATCTGGAGGACGATGAGGTCGTAGCTCTGACGTATAATCAGACGCACGTGCGGAAGAAGGACAAGGACGAGACGCACCGGGCGGGCGACTATATTTCAGATATTGCCCGGCGGATCGATGTGAGTCAATTTATTTAAGTTAATGTTTTTTCTTTCTATCCTCAATGTCTGTTTCGTTAATTAATGCCCTAACATATCGTTAAACCACTATTTTTGCAGGCCTCGTATGAACAGCTAAGGGGGTCCGAGCAGCAGTCCGGACAGCCATCAGCGTCCACTAGTACGGCTGCGAGTACTGGGGGGTTGAAGCGATGGCTGGATACGCCGGAGGTCGTGAATCGGCCGAAAGGCCGCATACGCGGCCTGCCTAGCACGACTGCTCGTGCCGTGATAGGAGCGTCCTCACCCCCTGCTGCCCCTCCACAGACACCGGCTCCTCGGCCTCAGTTGGACGACGAGGAGATCCAGCGCATTGCTACAGTGTGTGTGCCGGATGATCAGGGAGCAGGGCACTGTTGGACAGGCCGCCCCGGCCCCGGATCAGCAGGATCCAGATCCGGGACTCGGGAACCCCTGATGAGCCCCTTCCCGTGCCCGTTCCTAGCTCCCCCCGTGCCCGGCTTGTACTCTTCTCCCCTCTCCTAACCGGCTATATCCGGTTCCCGGCTTGTACATATATGAATTTTTTTTATTATAAATTTTTTTTATAATTGATTATATATATTTCTTTCTGTATTGATTATTGCGCGTTGTTGTTGAGATTTGAAAATTGTATTACAGGTCTGGGTAATTGAAAAATAAAAAAAAAATTTCAAAAAAAAAATTGACTTTTGGCGACGGATTAATTCCGTCGCTAAAGTATTCCTACAATCAGTTATTTAGCGACGGAATATTCCGTCGCTAAATAAGTTTTTTAGCGACGGAATATTTCGTCTCAAAAATATAAATCCGTCGCTAAAAAATATAATTCGCGACGGAATATCCGTCGCTAATTAAAAATAAATCCGTCGGTAAAAATGACATATTTAGCGACGGATTTAAAAATTCCGTCGCTAAACTATTAGTGACGGGCTTTTATACGAGGGATATTTAGCGACGGTAAATCCGTCGCTAATTATTTTAGCGACCGATTTTTGGCTTTTAGCGACTGATTACCCCGTCGCTAAAACCCTGTTTTCTTGTCGTGATATATATATATATATATATATATATATATATATATATATATATATATATATATATATATATATATATATATATATATATATATATATATATATATATATATATATATATATATATATATATATATATATATATATATATATATATATATATATATATATATATAGGGACGCGATCCATTGCCCGTGCTGGCAAACTAGTTTTCTTCCTAGCTCGATCTGACCGTCTATCCGTGATTTATGGATGGTTCAGATTAAATCTCATCTCTCAATAGTGCTAGATAATCCTAGTACTTTAACATATTTGCAATTTGACCCCAAAACTTTAGAAAAAATAATTTTATGCATCCTAATACTTCGTCATATACAATATAAACTATAAAGTTATTTCAGGATATATTTGCTACTTACAGAGATGCTGCTCTTGGTCCTTGAATGTATGCCCACCTTGCTTCTCCTGTTACTTTTCGATATTCAAGCCTTTCACCAAGTGGACACACAGCTCATTGCCTTATGTTTCTCAGATCTGGCTAATGGCTATTATCAAACATTCTCAAGCTTCTAGGATATTGGTTTGAAATATTGCAGTAGAATACGTCGTACTAAAATTAATACTTCTTTATTTATACTCGAAAGGAAATATTATGTAGGAGCAATAGAAAGGAAGGGTTCCTACTATTGTTGCACACTCTAAAACTTAGCATACTTCACATCTTAGACTGCTTCACACTCTTACACACTTCACACTCTCTCAGACTTCCTCTGCCTTCTAACTCTTACTTCGACCCATTTTATAGATGAAAGGATCAGGCACATAGGATTCTTCAACAGTGAAAATCCTTTATTATTTTCTGTAGGGTTATTTTCTTTTTTATTATGGCAGACAACTTTATTCTCTTCTCCACTTGACTTTGTCATTTTTCGCTAGCCATTATGTCTATTTCTATCACGGCTATCTTGTGGTCCCGTACTTTCTTGTACAACTCAAAAGTTTGGCTAGGTAGATCAGGTTCTTCTTCTCCTTTGTTATTGAACTGTTCATAGAGTCTGATTACCTGATCTTCACCTTGTTTGGAAGGCTCTATGGATGCTCTACACCACTTTAGGATTACTATCCTTCGTCCATCACATAAACATACTTCTATGGGATTGGCTACCATGGTTTCAATGGTTGCATGAACACAACTGATTCTTTCGATCTTGTCTTTCTCCGGATCATACGTGTTCCATAGTTCATCCTTGTGTGGTTGGTAAAAATTCATTAACTTTTTATTAGCGAATCGATAAATGAACCAAATATGGTTTGGTTGGTCGAATTTAGTTTCGCTTCTTTCTGCCAGTGTTGACCGTATTTGGACTGATAATCTGTTGAGTAAATCCCATAACTCGAAGAGCATATCTAACTATAGCCGGGAGACTATTGATGAGTTGATAATCATCTCGATTTATTTTGAATGTGTCCACGAATCCATGTTCAATCCATTTAAGATCAACTTTATCTGATGGTAATGTGAGGCTTGGCCATCCATAATCCCAATTCAAGAACGCCTTCATTTTTGGTTTGCGAAGAATTTCTTCGTGTTCGTTCTCCTTCCTGGCTAGTTCTTTTATTTTTGTAGTGATATCAGCTGGGAGCAGTGATTCTAGTTCTTCTAGCAATTGAATTCTTTCTTCCTTATCTTATATGACTATCATTCCTTCTTCATTGTTTATATTAAGCCTTTCTTCTAAGTGCTTAACACAATCAGTTAATTGATTGAGGGTTCTTCGTAACTCTTTTCGGTAATTTTTCCTCAGATAATGCCAGACATTTTTTAAAGAGTTTTTTACTCTCTTCACATAACCCTGGATCATAAAACGTTTTTGTTTTATTATCATGGGTTTGTGTTATGGTAGCATTTTGCTTTGAAGATTTTTCATATTCGTCAGTTGCCACTTTTCTTTTTAAATCCTTGTTATTAGGATAGTAATTTTTTTATTTTCTTGCCCATTTGTTTAAGGTGCCTTACTGTCAAGGTTTCAGCCTTACTCTCTTTATTCCAAAACTTATACATTGGTTTTGAACGCTTAGTTTTGTACCGTCCTATTTTAGGGCTTTCGGGTTGATAGTTCTAACCATCTTCTTTCGCTATCGGAGGAGGATTTGCTAATGACAAAGAACTGTCATCTTTCATTTTAGAGTAAAGGATGTAGTAGTCGAATTTCCCTAATGATTCTCCCAGTAGACCGACTTCAGGATCTCCTGCTTCATACCTTTCCTTTAAGGCCTTTTGAGTAGTCTTTTTTGGGGTAACAACAACTCATTGCATCATAAAGCATAATTCTGCAAGTGCATTTTTGGGGTAACAACAATTCCCTGGTTAGGCTATCTGCAAGTGCATTTTTGGCTGATGAGATGTATTCTACATCAAAAGTATAATCAATGAACCATTGTTGCCATCAATAAAGCCTTGTTTGACTAACATCTCTTAGGTCTCTTTTAAGGAAAGCTTTAAAACACCTGCTATCTGTTCTGATAAGAAAGTGTTATGAAGCTAGAAATATGTAAAAAGATTTTATGCCACGTTTTATAGCTAAAAATTCTTTTTCATTTTTGTGATACCGAGTTTCTGCATCTTTAAAGGTTCCACTCCAGTATCCACACAGCTGTTCTTCAGCTTGATCAGGGGGTATTGCTTTTAATACTGCACCCCAACAATTTTCAGAAGCGTCAGTTTCTAGAACTAACTTGTCTCTTTGTTTAGGCAGGCTTAATTTTGGTAGATTTTTAACTTGACTTTTTATCCACAGGACATTTTGGGTATCTTTATCTTTCCAAATCCATTTTCTTTTTCTAAGCTTTTCACTTAAGGCTTCTATTAGGTTTGATAAATTCGAGATAAATTTCCTCACGTAATTTAACAACCCAATAAATCTTTAAAGTTGTTTTACATCATTGATTTGTTCTGAAAATAGCTTTACTTTTTCAGCTATATGGTCTTGAAGGACAAATTTTCTACTATCTTCTATTCTTAATCCTAGAAAGTTAATGGTGATTTGTTCTCATTCACATTTCTTTTGTGATAGTACTAATCAATGGTCAATGAATTCATGTGCTATCTTTTTTATATGATTTCTATGTTTTTCTCTGGTTTTTGAAAATACTAATATGTCATCTATGTACATCACACAGTAATCTCCGTGCTTTCTAAAAATGTTATCCATCCTTCTTTGGAATAAAGGTGGAGCATTTTTTAATCGAATGGTAACACCGTCCATTCATAGTACCCTTGTGGTGCACTAAAGGTAGTTAATGAAATTGATGATTCTTCCATTTTGATTTGCCAATATCCACTTTTTAAGTCAAACTTTGAGAAAAAGTTGGCTAGCTGAATTTTGTTTATCAAGATATCTTTGTTTGGAATTATATAGCCGTCTTTGACTATTGCTGTATTTAAAGCTCTATAGTCTATGACTAATCTGGCTTTTCCTCTAGCCTTTTTGCATGATTTTTTTACCATGATAGCTGGACTTGAATGAAGACTCTCACTAAGTTTTATTAACCCTTGTTTTAGTATTTCAGGAATCTGTCTTTCAAATTCCTGAACCATTTCAAGATTATGTTGCATTGGTTTTACGTTAACCACATAATCTTTATCCTTGATAGTCAATGTCGCCCAAGGTTTATCCTTTTCCCATACTGGGTGATAGTGAGTCCTTCTCCTATCACCCATTTTTTCCCATAATTTTAGCGGGTCTTCACTAAAATTATTTTCTAACATCTTTTTTTATACTATTGAGACTAGGAATTTCTTTTCCTTGTTTGCATTGATAATGTTGGTTTATTTCTTTAACCCAACTGTCATCTTCTTTGGTTACTTCTTTGTCAGGTAACTCTTCCTTATTTACTTTTTCTTCAAGTAACCTTTTCCATGAGTCTGTTTTGTTTTCTTCACCACGCTGGGCTGCGTAGAGAGACTCAATCTGGATACATTTTTGGATTTCTCCTAATTTTTCTGGACGAAAGCCAAATTTACATTTTTAAGAAGCATATTTTAACAACGGAATTTTTTGACGTTGTTTCTCAATATGAAATTCTTCCTGAATAAATGGTCGATTTTCAGCTTGTTTGAGGAAATCATTTCCTATTAGAAAATCGGCATCTAAGTCGTCAAATTGGATTAATCGTTCTATAATGAATTGTTTTTCATTTATTAGGACCAACATATGATATGCTTCATATTCTGGTTCGAACTCATCGCCATTTGCCATTCATATGCTCGTGAGTTGATCTGTTTTGATCCATTTTTCAAAGCGTAAAATTCCTGGTTGTGCCAGGCAATAAGATGCTCCAGTATCTACTAAAGCATCTATTTTGAAAGAATGATAACCCTGGAAGTTGAAACTTAATTTTATATAAGAATTGTGTGGACTTACCATCATCCGTTTATTATTCATTTTTTCAGACCTTCTTTTCTTTTTGATAATACTCATAATGTCTTGAATTCCTTTATCAAGCTTATCTCCTGTCAAGCCCTTTTCTTTAAGCTTCTTCTTGACAGTATCATTTATTAATATTGTGGTCATTACATGTATGGTTTCTACACGTGATGACATACTTCGTCTGATTGGAATGGTAACTGTTTTGTACCCTATGATATCTTCATCAGAACTGTCTTCTTCTTTAATAGCTTCTTTTACCATTTTTTCCTTTCCTTTGCCTTTCGGATTTGTAGACTCGGAAGGTATCGAAGAGACAATGTCTTCTTGGTTCTTCAAGGATAACAACACCTTTATTTTCTCTAATGTGCATTTGTTATAGTTGTTTACTAGCGAGTCCTTTTCCTATCACCCATTTTTTAGGCCATGATAGTTGTTTTGAATTTATCTTTCGTGCTTTTATGGCTCAAACATTACTACTTGTTTGTTCAAATAGTTCCACTTGCTATTTAGCGTTTTACTTAGTGGATTTGTGGTATTTACCACTCTGTAGACTAGACAATATTGTACTGCAATATTTTTGCAGACTTCTAGTAGTTCGGTCATACCTTGAGTCTGAATTCTCAGTCTCAATGCTTTATTAAGATATGAATCTTTTACAGACATGAAGTAGTTTGATGTAGTTTTAAACCAAACTAGTCCGTTACACAAGTTGCTTTGGATACCCCCTATTAGGGCTTTTTCAAAAGTTTTTCACCGATTATCTGTTAAACAATAGATTACTGGTGTATCTCTGCCATCCATGAATAATGGACAAAGACTAACTTGTATCATACCAATATTAATATAGTGATATCCTTCTCTAAGGTATTGTTTTGCCTTCTCTGCCTTGAAGAGAGGTTTGTCTAGTATTCTCTCTTCGGTTTGACCTACCGAGGTTTCTCCTTCGGAAATCTCTACATTCATCTTACTCCTAAATCTAAATATAGAGTTTTTGTATATTTCTCCAACCCTGATTTTAGGCATTTCCCAATGGCTTATAGTAGAATCGAGAGTTTCTTCCTCAATTGATCCACTTTGACTAATTATGTTATTAGATAAAGGAATCATTTCTTCTTTATGGTCGTAAGTTTCTGACATCATGAAAATTTTGCCTATATTTTCAAAATTCTGTTTTAACCTTCTTCAACATCTGATGTTGTTTCATCATCAGATTCGTAGTTGTATTCTGAAACAAGCTCTTCTGCTTCGTCTTCAGAATCTAATTCGTATCCCAATGCTGGCTCATATCCTTCTTCAGCAATTAAGAAAGATCTTATATTTTGTTTTCTTTTTTTACTTGGGCATTTATTTGCATAATGTCCTTTTTCGCCACATAACCAGCAACAATGACATTCCTTTGGTGATTTTCCTTTTGGACATGAAGGCTTTTTATACGGAACATTAGATTTCTTTCTAATATATCTTCCTCATGGTTTTGGTTTTTCTCTTGATGGATTAAATTTTCTTTTCTGAAAATTTTTCCATTTCTTCACATAACTTTTTTCTTTTCCAAACCTCTTCTTTTCGAATTTTTTGTTTGGCTTCTTTTAACATTCATAGTTGTTTACCATGTTATCGACTTTAGAACAATAGTCATAACTCATATGAGCTTTTTCATATCTTTTATTACCTGTCCTTCAGTACAATATTTATTCAGAACTTTTTCTACAGCTGCAATCCTTCCTCCTAAGGAATCGCAAAGCATTCCGTCGTTCAGGAGTTTAGTAAAAAAAATTTCTGCTAACTCGTCCCATGGTTTAGGAAGTTTGGAAATAAATTGCTTTTGCCAATGGAGGCTGTCTCTAAGTTCTAACTTGTAAAAATATTTTTTAAATTCACAAGTGTAATTTTTAAAATAGCACATATCACATATCTGTAGTTTTGCCAAATTTGTGAAAGTACTTTTTTCTTGAATACCTATGTTATTTATAGATATCCCGTAGAACTCTCGTTTGGTTATCTGCATAAAACATTATCCATTCTTCAGAAATGTTAAGCTTGTTTTGGGCTTCAATTATCATTTCGTTATCTGCTACGCTATTCTAGAACCAAGTTGTGTTTCCTCACAGGGTTACTCAAATAAAATGTTTCATAGCATGTCTTTCGGTTAAATTACCACCTATTATGAAAATTCTTAAGGCTTGTGCCCAATTATCATTTGAAATACAATCGATATCAAGATATATGCCGTATTGATTTACGGGCTCATTTCTTCCATTTTTAGGAACAAATTCTTGTTTTAAATTTGTCCTTATAGGGGCATTAATGAATTTAGAATTTCTTTCTAAATTTAAATCTGGATTCCACGCTCCTACATAGTTTGGATCGGTTTCTCCGTTCCATAAATTCGTATCAGAAAATGCGTTATTTACTTCTGATATGGCTCTTTTTTCTTCTTGCTTATATTGCTGTTCTTTTAGAACAGCTGGATCTATTTCATCCATCATTGGTTTTTTCAATGATTTTTCTTTTCCTACTTTGTCTAAGTAGTCGTTTATTATTTTTTCTATTTCTTCTACACCCATTCCCTTTACGGGATCTTTGGTGTCTTTTGAGCCAATCGAAGAGGGTTTTCCTTTGCTACCACTGTATACTATAACTTCTTCAAATACATATGAAGTTTCGCTGCTCTAGTACTTATTGGTCGTGTTATAACTTCCAAAGTTTGATAAGAAGTTATCTGAGTTTAGGACGTGATTTTCACTTCCTAACTCTTTAACTAAATTGTGTAATTCAGTTAATATCTGAGATGTTATCTTGTTTAGAGTTCTACAGATATTTAAGGTTTCATGAGATACATCCATTATTTGATTTAATAAACCTGTTATCCTAGTTTTTCCAACTCCATGGTCTAAGTGTATAATTCCTGGCATATGATTTAATAAACAAGGAATTTTCATGAGGTTTTCGGTTGAATCTCGCCTTTGATTAGGCTCTGATACCAATTTTGTATGACCAAATTCTCCTTTGGTCAGGAATGACATGTTATAAACTTGAGAGGGATCAATTTTAGTCTTTTGAGAAGTATGAGATGTTTTAAGTGAACTATTTAGAAGTTGAAGGGTTGAAAATGATATTTACCAGAGTGCTAGGAACTTGCTAGCACTAGCATTTTATCACCTCCCATATATATATATATATATATATATATATATATATATATATATATATATATATATATATATATATATATATATATATATATCAACTCAAGACATTTGTAACGTCCTGATCTAGACACTTATGTACCTTAATTCCACACTGCCTTCTACTTAAACCGCCAAATTGGGAAGAGAAATTTGAAGGCCACAATTGCAAAGATGTAAAGAGCCGATTACACTTAGACCTCAGTGCCTTTTATATTGAATCCCGAAAATCAATTTCCTTCTAAATTTTAGGTGCCCGACATCAACAATTTTGATGGAACTTCTAATTGAAAGTCAATATCAAATTTATGTGTCAGAATTGGCTCCTTACGTGTGGCAGGAGAGCTTTGGTATGGTCATACTTCTTAATGTGGAATTAAAAAGAGATTGTTGGCCAATGCAGTAATTTGGTCACAACGATTGTATGTGATCTTAGATGACGAGGATGATGATAAGAATATGCAGTGAGAAATGATTTGATAACTAATAATTATCGTAGAATATGTGCTTAGGAAGGAGAAAAGAAGAGAAAAGAATAATGTATGTTTAAGACAAAGGATTTGATGATAAGGGTGGTTATATAAGTGACCCTTTATAGCTGGTGATAGAGCCCTTTCCCATTTCTATTTTCTGCAAGGGCATATTTGAAAAGAAAGAGTTTTTAGTTCTTTAAAGTTAGATAGTAAGCGTAGCCCCTACCAAAACCAAAAAGAGAGATGTACTACATTATACTCTAGTGTACATACCAGATAAGCTTTGTATCTGCCATATTTTAACCTAAGCATGTTATAATATTGTGTGATAAGAATTGATAAAATGAAAGCACTGACAACTTGCTAAGATTTGCCAATCCATATTATCAATATTGGAGGCCAATTTTGGCGATGTCTATCCTATAATGGGCAGGATCATTATTAACCATCCATGCGGTCGTTTGCCCCATAATGGGGCTATTAGCCTATGTGTCAAACAAAATCAGATTAGCTTAGTCATAACATTTAAACTTTGAATTCAGGTTGCTAAGATAAGCAGTTTGGGTAAGATTAAGTCAGATTAGTATTTTGAATAGAAGTTGTTTTAGGTGGTTGACCAGTTTAGATTAGGATAAGACTTTAAGTTTGAATTTCATACTTTGTCTTCTTCTCACAGCAGGCAAGTGGTGTGAGAGTTTTTCCCGGTCACTTCATTATCCTATGTTCTAAGTTGGTATCAACTGAAGCCTTAGTCTAATGACATGTCCTCTTAAATGGCGTCTTCTAGGACCAATTCTCCAAATTCCACCACTATTATCTCACCTTCCTTCCCATCCATCTCCCAAGACCACCATTATTTATCCCTTAAACTCATAACCGAAAACTATCTCTACTGCAAAATACAGGTAGTCTGTTTTCTTCGTGGACTCGAGAAAATTGGCTTTGTCGACGGAAGTCTTCCTGCTCCGCCTTAAGAAATTCTCCCTACTGGATAAACTATCTCCTTTCTCAATCCAAATTTTCAAGTATGACAGAATCAAGATTCGCTCATCCTCAGCATGCTCATCTCTTCTTTTTCGAAAGAAATCCTTCCTCTAGTCGGGGGTTCCAACACTAGTCATGAAGTTTGGACCGTGTTATAAAATGCTCTTTCCCCCCTTTTAACATGCAGATCCTCGGTCTTCATCGAACTCTTCATGAACTCGCTCAGAAAGATGACAGCGTATCCGCCTACCTTCAATGGGCCAAAATCATCAATGATGAACTTTCTGCCACTGGCCGACCATTATCCCCTAAAGATTTTAACATTTATGTTTTTCGGGGTCTCAAACCCAAATTCAAGGATCTTGTTAGTACCTTCAACCTTCGCCCTGAACCAGTAACTTTTTTTGAACTTCATTCGCTTCTCAGCCATGAGTTTCTTCATTCTGATAATCTCAGCAAACTAATCCTCATACCGCCATCCTCCTCTCTCTCTCTCTAAAGACTCAACTCTGGCCCATCTTTCTCATTGTCACCACTGTTCCCTACATAACTCTAATGGCCACTTTTTCAACTCTCGCCAAGGTGGCAATGGTAGTGGTGGTACATTTCAGCAACATCGTGGTTCTGGTAGTGGAAAATATGGTGGTCGAAATGGGGGTAGATTTAGCAATCGTCCACGCTACTGCAAATTTTGCAACGTCACTTATCATGAAACTTAGTGTTGCAAAAATCCCGCCAATCCAAATGCTGCCTTTGATGGTCCATCAGCACATTTCACCACTCACTCTGATGATTATGCTCCCACTCTCGATGACTTCCAATGGTTCCTTGATACTGGGGTCACTCATCATGCCTCTCCAGCCATAGAACCTTTCACCAGTGTGGAACTATATCATGGTAATGATCAACTTCATATTAGAAATGGTAAGTGTCTTCGCATTTCTCATATCGGAAAATCATTTATCTGCACTCCCATTTCTTCCCTTTCCATGTCCAATGCGTTGCATGTTCCTTCTTTATCTAAACCCTTGTTATCTGTTCAACAATTTGCCAAAGAAAATTATGCTTATTTTGAATTCCATCCTATTTTTTTTGGGTAAAGGATCAAGTACGGGCACAACCTTGCTCCGAGGTCCGAGTAATCGTAATTTGTACTCTCTTTTAGCTACCAATCTATCTGTTCAATCGATCACTCATCCCGCTGCTCTTTCCCCATGTTTGTGTTCTACGTCAATTCATTATGAGCAATAAGCTACCATGCACCACCTCCAAGCTTCAATCAATTTGCCATTCTTACCAAGTGGGCAAAGCCTCTCAAATCACCTTACCTCTCACAAATTCATGTAGTTCAAACTCCTTGATTTAATTCATAGCGATGTATGGGCCCTGCCCCTATTTCATCCTACAATGGTTTTCATTATTTCATCAATTTTTAGATGACTACTGTAAATTTTTGCTGTTATATCCTCTGGCTCGCAAATCTGATGTTTTTCAGATTTTTCATCAATTTCAAGCAATGGTGGAGCGTCATTTGAACAAAAAATCAAATCCATTCAAACTGATTGGGGTGGTGGATACAGAAAACTTAGCACATATATCACCAATACTGGCATCATCCATCGACACTCTTATCCTCACACTCATGAACAACACAGTGCAGTTGAGCGTCGTCACCGTCATATTGTCGAGATTGGCCTTACTCTCATGGCTCATGCCTTTGTCCCTCAAATTTACTGCGATTTTGCATTTGAAGCGGCGAGCTATCTTATCAATCGCATGCCTTTGAAAGTCTTTCAAAACAAGTCTCCCTTTGAACTTGTTTATGGTACATCCCCAAATTATACCTTTCTTAAAATCTTTGGGTGTTTATGTTACCTATTCTTAAGACCATACAACACTCACAAAGTGGACTATCAAACTGCTCCCTGTGTCTTCTTGGGTTATAGCCCTACTCATCTTGGTTACTGCTGCCTACATCTAAAGACCAAAAAACTCTAGATCGCACGCCATGTTGTTTTTGACGAGTTTTCTTATCCCTTCTTTGGACCTTCAATTATTGGTGCTCCTCCATAGGCAACTAAATCTCCTTATGTTCTGTTGGCCCTCATTCTGACACATTTTGCCTGCATGCCCCTCCCATCCTGTTCTTCCACCATTTCCCAACCATCTTTCACCTTATCCATGCAAGCCAACAATCCCTTATCCACCCAACCTTCTCACGTGTCACCTCTTCCTACTTTATCTCCTGTTACCTCTCCCCTGTCTTCTTATTCACCTCTCAAATCTCTATCTCCTTTAACTGTTTTAAACTCTCTTTTGCCCCATAAGCACTCCAAACCTCCTATTCAAAACCACCCTATGATTCTTCGTACCATGACCAACTCTCTGAAACCCAAACATCCCTTTACCTTCCTGGCAGAGCACGCTAACATCAATGAACCCATTTGTTACACACAAGCCGAAAAGCTGCCTGAATGGCGTACTGCCATGACCGAAGAATTTAATGCTCTTCTTCATAATGACATGTGGTCCTTGGTCTCTTATCATGCCAACATGAATGTTGTCAGGTGGAAATGGGTCTTTTGCATCAAAAAGAAAGCCGGCGGCTTGTTGGAGCACTACAAAGCTCGCTTAGTAGCAAAAGGCTTTCACCAACAACACAGTGTTGACTTTCATGAAACTCTCAGCTCTATTGTCAAACATACCACAATTCGCACCATCCTCAACATTGCTATCACTCATGGCTGGCCGCTACGGCAACTCGATGTCAATAATGCATTTTTACATGGTACTCTTTGTGAAGACGTCTATATGAGCCAACCTCCCAGGTTTGAGGATCCTTCTCATCGTCATCATGTTTGTAAGCTTCATCACTCTATTTACGGCCTTAAACAAGCACCCGTGCTTGGTTGAACTATTTGTCCAGTTTTCTAGTCTCTTTAGAATTTGTTCCATCATAGATGGATCCATCCGTCTTTTTCTTGAACTATTCTGGCATTATCAGCTACTGGTTTAGTTGATGACATCATCATCACCGGCAACTCTACCTCCCACATTCGCTCTCTTATACAATTTATTGGCGCTGAGTTTTCTCTAAAAGATCTTGATTCATTGCATTATTTTTTAAAGATTGAAGTTATGCACCGTCCTTCAGGTATTTTTCTCTCCCAACGTAAATATATCCTTGATCTTCTTCTCAAAACTGGAATGGGTAATGCAAAGCTAGTTCTCACCCCCGTGTCATCCTGTGACAAAATATCCCACTAAGGGGGTGCTGCCTTTCCTGATCCTACAAAATATCGATCTACCTTGGTGCATTACAGTATCTCACTATCACTCGCCCAGACATTCCCATTGTTGTTAACAAAGCTTGTCAATACATGCATTCACCTATTGAAGATCATTGGGTTCGTGTAAAACGCATTCTACGATATTTGAAGCATACGATTGATGATGGTCTGGTTTTTACCAAGCCAAACTTCTTGAGATATTCAGGCATTTACCAATGCCGATTGGCCGGGTAGCGTTGAAGATCATAAATCTACCGGTGGGTTTGCTATCTATATAGGTGATAATCTTGTCTCATGGTCATCTCGCAATCAACAAACTATTGTTCAATCCTCCACCGAATCTGAGTATAAGGCTCTTGCCGATTGTGCGGCTAAACTTACATGGTTAACTTCTCTACTCACAGAACTTGGATTTCGCCCTGGCCTCTCCATGCTCCCATCCTTTGCTGTGATAGTATTGGCGCTACCTATTTATCAGCTAATCTAGTTTTTCATGCTCGAATGAAGCACATTAAAATTGATTTTCACTTTGTTCGTCATAAAGTTCGGCACAGAGCTTCAAATTCAGTTCGTTTCTACATAGGATCAAATGGCGGACATCCTCACCAAAGGTCTTTCATGTCGTCCACGACATCAATTCCTTTCTAGCAAGTTGAAGGTTGCCTGCCTTCCCCCTTCATCTTGCAGGGGTGTATTAGCCCATGTGTAAAACAAAATCAGATTAGCTTAGTTATAACATTTAAATTTGAATTCACGTTGTTAAGATAAGCGGTTTGGATAAGATTAAGTCAGATTAGTATTTTGAATAGAAGTTGTTTGAGGTGGCTCATCAGTTTAGGTCAGGACAAGACTTTAATTTTGAATTTCATACTTTGTATTCTTATCACATGTACAACTCTATAAAAGGCACAACTCACAGCCGGCAAATAGTTTGAGAGTTTTTTCTAGCCACTTCATTATCCTATGTTCTAAGTGGGGCACATGATGGAAAAATTTAAAGAAAACATGACCGGGTCGGTCCGTCTATCCACGATGGATGGACGGTCAGATCACTGCTGACAATGTAACTATCTGCGCTGCCATTTTGCTAGCTTCCTTGTTTGACATGGTTAAACATATAAATTTCTACTGTTACAAATATCCCTCATAGAACTGCAATAACGGGAACGACAATCACAAAATCAATACAAAAGCCATTACAGCCAAATGTTGTCCTTAGCTGCTATTCCTAGAAATGTCAACCGAACACACAAAACGAGTGGAAAGAGGAATAAGGAAACCCTCTTGTAAGAACTAGTTTTTGGATAGGAACGTGACATTACCCATGCTGATCTAGTAAAGGATAAGATCAGTCCGCTTACGAAAGAGGCCGGGGAAGTAGGTCGATTTAACCATATCGAAAAGAAGAGAAAACTGCAAGGAGGCAAAGAAGGTAACCGGAAGACATGCCAAACCCGCCGCAAGAATAAGAGTCCATGCTGTCTTATCTCCAAATACAAGATAGATGGCGATGCTAGAGGCAATCATCATGGATACTAGAGAGATGAATAGGGTGAGCAGACCGCCAATCATTCGATTGGGCAGGCCGTAAAGAAAATCGTTTTCTGCGTAGCGCGAAGTGAGGATGGATAGAAATATTAGCACACAAGAAGTTGACGAGAAAAGAGCAAGTGCATCTGATATGACGAAAACGTCGTAGGCTTTTTCAATATAGAATCTTGGCAGGCCGTTGTCGCTGTTGTTCCCTCCCGGAATAACGATAGCGGCTGCAAATACGACTGTCAGCACGAGTGATGCGACGATTGTGTATGACTTGGCAGTGTCTTTCATCCATTTCTCAGCTTCTTTAACCAACTCTTCGTGTGTCTCGGTGAATACCATCGCGGGTGTCTTTCCTTCTATGTTCCTCTTTTCCCTGTCTGCAGGTTGCATTAACCTTTCCACTTCCTGTGTTCAAGAATTATTAGTCATATGCAAGGTGAAGTGCTCCAGCATTGCTCTTAAAACAA
>JAVXUP010002170.1:125000-154553 GCA_033070095.1 Escallonia herrerae | reverse complement strand
AAAGCTATCAGATTTTCAATCACTTTCGTCAAAGCAACCTACGTATTCTTATTATGCTAGTCACACTGATGGTAGGAACATGGTGTCCCTATGTTGGTCAGAATACCATAACATAAGACACGGATATGAAAGTAGTTCTATATGCACTTATCCAATTACTAGGCTCCTCACCAATCTAGACATAACTACTATAGCTGAACATAATTTTATCAGTATAGTTTTTCAAACCTCTTGAACTTCATCCCTACAATAACTTAAGAAAAACACATGGCCACGAGTAACAAAAATGCCAGAGCAATTTTCTTAAATAACTAAGCAAGAATACTAAAAAGCAATCTTTTGCAATTTTTCTCTGCCAGTAAGAAAAATGCCATGACATTATTTGCTACCCATGGAAATGCGCTCTTTTTGCTTGAGGAAGCACTTGTCCTCTGACCGCTAGAGCCTCTTTAGCATCTAGCGTATAGCCAGCCATCTGCAGGGTGCAAAACATCGGGAGTCAAGTTTTGGGACTGTTGACGGCGGGCAATAACACTCCATTGTACTTCCAAATAAATTAAAATACAGTACATGTGGTTGTGTCCTACTTTTGAAATATCATTTTTACATGTGCCGCTGTATCAGCTACTATTGATCGCTAACAAGTCAACCATTAAATTACGGAATGCAAAAGCACCATTGGGACTCTTTCTGTAACTTAAGTCAAAGGTTAGGACCCATTGAGCGAAGATGATTTATGGCAGGGTTTATGGACTTCTCTATAAATATCAAAAACTACAGCAAAGCTGTCGTACCTTGAGCCTTAACAAAAGTTTGTCCTTGGGATCTCTTGTTCCTAAAGATCACTAAAACATGTGTGCTACCCTCCTAAGAAGCTTGGACTTTAACATTATAAGAGATCAAGTAAAACAAAATTACAACACTAGAACACCACGTGAACAGATTACAAGATTCACACTGAATGTTCATCTAACCCACTCATTTATAGAAGATATTCAATGAAATACCACTTTTAAATCAGCAAAAGCATATTTAGCAAATGATATATCAAAAAAGGTTTTAACAAATCATATATAAGCCAAGAAGATAGAATGAACTATGTCAGCCAAGTCAACCATTAAATTACGGAATGCAAAAGCACCATTGGGACTCTTTTTGTAACTTAAGTCAAAGGTTAGGACCCATTGAGCGAAGATGATTTACGACAGGGTTTATGGACTTCTCTATAAATAACTATCAAAAACTACTGCAAAGCTGTCGTACCTTGGGCCTTAACAAAAGTTTGTCCTTGGGATCTCTTGTTCCTAAAGATCAATAAAACATGTGTGCTACCCTCCTAAGAAGCTTGGACTTTAACATTATAAGAGATCAAGTAAAAGAAAATTACAACACTAGAACACCACGTGAACAGATTACGAGATTCACACTGAATGTTCATCTAACCCACTCACTTATAGAAGATATTCAATGAAATACCACTTTTAAATCAGCAAAAGCATATTTAGCAAATGATATATCAAAAAAGGTTTTAACAAATCATATATAAGCCAAGAAGATAGAATGAACTATGTCAGTAACAAATTTTACCCCTTGGTTTGAAGAGATTTGTGCTTTTGCAAACTGTGAGTTCAGTTGGTCTTGACGATTATATTGATTTGCACCATACTCCCTGCTATCTCGAATGGTTTCCCAAGATTTCTCCTCCACAGGGGTAGGGAATTGTGCAGACCGACCACGCCAATCACGGCTGTCTGGCTCAGAATAACGATTCTGAAGCTGATTTTGGAGCTACAAGAGGATACATTGCCATGGAATCAGAATAAACGACGACATAAACAAACAAAAAGTCGTTTAATAGGGAGGAAGGGGGGGGGATAACTCAGAGATGTTGCTCATAACGTAACACCAAATAAGGTAGGGTTTTTACATTGCTTTCTCCACGAACCCAGTTTTGATCTTCCCCTAGAAATTCAGCATCGACCTCTTGTTTGATCTGTAGGATATCCTCGGTTATGATAACTACCTGACATGGTTTGAAAAAAGCAGCACAATCAGGCAGAGATCAAGAAGAAAAAGCCAGTGTAGTTGGCACAAGTGTGCATGCCGTTACATAAACATAGGTAGGTGCATAATAAAGCACCACGAAGTGATTGCTCAGACAAATTAAGTAAACAAATTCACAACTACGAATGCGGGTCTAACGCGAGTGAAAGAGCGCGTCTATTTCAAAAAGATTGCAAGCGCAATAGTGCCTAGAGTACGTGTATACCAGCTCTGTCTATAACTATAGCCTAGTCCTATTCAATTTTGGCAATCTATCTTAAGGCTGAATACTAATTCCTTTTTAAGTTGAAAGTCACATTAACGTCTCGAGAAAACTCACCACATTACAAATGATTGTCCACAGATAGCATTTAGAGTCTCATAAGCTTCAGCTATATTAATGAGAATCTCATTTGTTATGTTCATGCAAGGCAAAAGTCAAACAGAATATCGAGCTGAATGTGGACGGTAATTCCGAAGTCAATGCAACATGAAGACAGTTGAAGAGAGACAGGAAACCCTGGGGTAGAAGATAGTTCATTGATATTCAAAATAATTTAAGAAGCACAAAATGAAATCTCCTAATAAGCAGATGTATATTCCAACCAGGAGTAGAAGAAGGCAAGAAATCTCCTAATATGCAGATGAATATACTAAAGAAGATCAACGGAAAGTATGGATGGCATCATTGGGATATCATGAATACAGAAAAGAATACAACGAAACTGGTTTTGTCTCCGTGATAGGTATATAACTCGTGAGCTAACATCAGTACATCTTTTTTTATGTAACGACATTACCAAGCCAGAATACGAATAGGCATTAAGCGCAACCAATTGAATGCAATACCTCTCTAAGTTGCAACAGCTGGTCTCGAGTATACCGAACACGCTCACGGCCTTCAAATCGGGAGTCTCCAGTCTACAACAACAAACAAAAGATTCAAGGAATCTCCACACGAGGAAAAAATCGAAGTGTAGATAAAGCAGTGAGGAAGATTAATGCGTAATTTAACATAGTAGATGATACAACAGGGAAACCACCTTAGTAAGAGGATGTAATAAATGCAAGAATCGTGAAATATAATTTTTATCACTGCATATATATGCCCCTCATCATGGGTTAGCGCCTTCCCAAGTGAAAGAAATGCCCATAAACCAATTTAGCAAACAAAAAAATTCAATTAGCATTAAAGGCATGTGTTGGACAGTGGTAAGGAAATCGAGCCACACAGACTTCCCCTGTATGTTGAAGAATCTTAACTTTCTACAAGACCGTGAATATGCGTAGGTATAATTAGGAAGGATGGTACACTACAAGCATTCCCATGTTAAGTTTACATGTCACTTTGCGTCCATATTTACAGCAGAAACAGCTTAAACGCTCTGCCAAGAATTAGGACGTCAAAAGGAAAGCCAACACATCAAAAGAAACAAATTCAAAACTACTGTTTCGCGGATAAAATTGTCTCACTGTGTTCAAAATTGCATCTGCGTAGGTTCCTTTATGGGCAATCAAACATTACCAGCATGCCCACCTAAAGCCTACGTATCTCTTTACGTCCATATTTACAGCAGAAAGCAACTTAAGCGCTCTGCCAAGAATCAGGACATTTTTTACTAACAACCACGCCTTTACTGTGTGCATGCCACGGCATCACATAAAGTTAAACGCAATACATACAATAAAATTGCGAAAATCTTCTAACCGCAGCCCCATGCACACGATACATTTACTCAAACAACAATAAAAAGCACGATCTCGAAATGAGAGAGAGAGAGAGAGAGAGAGATATTTAGACAATCCAACCCGTGCAGGCATTCAGATATTCATTTCATGAAAATCCTTTCAAAAACATTTTTTGAAAGGGGGGAAAAACCCCGTTCCACTGAATTACAACCTCATTTCACGGAAAACCCAAAAAAAAAAAACAACGAATGAACAAACGTTAGCAAAAACCAAAATTCAAACATGCATGTAAAAACATAACAGGCAATAACAGGGGCGACACCGCAGCAAGTATCACTCGATTAACAATCGACAGAGAGCTGAAAACAACTAAAAGACTGCACAAGAGCTAGTAAGAACCCTAGATCCGTAAAGCGGCAAAAAAAAATCGACCTTGATGGCGAAAGTGGGAGCGGCGCCGCCGCCATGAGGACGCAGGACGGGAAGATCAGAGTTTTCAAATCGAGCGCCGATGAGTCTGCTCCGGTTACCGCCGCCGCCAGGTCTCAAGCTCAACACCGCCGTCTGATCAGCCTGCATAATCCTTCGCCGTTGAACAATCCAATCGCCGCCGCCCGATCCAAAAGGAGAACAGAAAGTAAACAGAATCAGCGAGCCGAGATGCGCCGAATCTGAAGGTTGAATCTATCCGCTCTGGATAGATAGGTGTGTGTATAGATTGGGAGGAGAGAGGAGGGGGGAGAGGAGTTTATCTCTCTCTTTAGAAAAGAGGAGAGAGAGGGGGGGAGGGTTTGTGAGAGGCCAGAAGAGAGAGGGAAACCCTTTTATTTGGAGTGCCTGTGATGAGTTTTGAGTCTGTGAATTTTTATTTTTACAGTCCCTTTTATACTGTATATATATATATATATAGTTTCTGCTGGTGTACTTGCGGATGACGTCATTGTCCAAACTCAACTAGTAAGTCGAGAGACACCGGAAATGAATTAGGTCTACTGCTTTTGTTTGGATTTTGAGGAGTCCTCGTTCCTTGTTGAAGTTTGTGGTTTGGCCCCTCGAACTTTCTTCTTTTTTCAGTTGTTGCAGTTTCCACGATGCTTTTGTGTCGTGAGCGCGAGAAAAAGATTGGATCATTGAATGTAGATTTACGACATATCTTTTAGCACGAAAGAGACGTTGCTGATTCAATGCACGGAATCTGAGCTTCGAGTCTGGTATGGGTACGGAGTATTGTGTTGAATTGGTCAAAAAAAAATTTCTTTATGTGCTTGGGTTTTTGATTGCTTGTTTCGTTATGATATTATTATTATATTATATTGTCTTCGGTTGTTGTGTCAAATGTGTATCACCATAAGGGTTTTATACTAAACTAGATATGCTCATGCACATTTAACATCATTCGTTGATTTGAACGATGTTCCTTAACTTATACGGAGTACGTCATTGGTGATTTATCTTCGTTTCTTCATCCTAATGTGTGCCTTGAGTTGAAGGAGGTTTTCCAGGAAAAATGATCTATGAAACAACTTGATACATGCAGTTTTTGTCGTATTTACATGAAAGCTTAACTAAAAGATAGATATGTAAGACAGTTCAAAATATCTAAACTCCAGGTAATTGAGATCTCTTTTGTCAAACAAAATAGTTAAGCTTCACGTGCACGTGTCCACCAAATAGGATCAAGGTGTAGGCAGAAAATCGTTTATCCATTATTATGGATGTCTTGTCTGTAGGTGTGGGAGAAACTTTGTTTTTCATTATGAAGGATGTCTTGTTGCAACGGTTAGTGTTAACTTAGGTTTTAGAAGATTGATCAACGTGGCAAAATGTTAATACGGTCCAATTTCCTTGTGTCGTGGTGTATAACTCAACTCAGGCAAATGTCATAACCGAGATCGATAGATAGATAAAGATAAACATTTAAGATAATCGAGCATACCTAGTCTCTAAGTAATTGAGAAATCTTTTGTCCTATTAAATGGTTGAGCTTCATGCGTGCTTCTGCTGACTAAATAGAATCGAGGTGTGGGTTGAAAATCTTTATCCATTTTATTATGGATGTCTTGTCTGTAGGCGTGAGTAAAACACTATTCTTCGTTATTATGAACGTTTTTGTCGGTATCCGCTACCATTAATGTTAACCTAGGTTTTAAAAAATAGATCAATGCGTTGATAACGTCCAATTTATTCGTGTCGTGACATGAATGTATAATTCAAACTCTGGCAAATGTCAAATCCGATACAGATAGATATCTACATAGATAGATAAGACTAAATTTTGTTTGTTTAACACTACTACAATGCGGACAATTCTTGTAACCGGTAGCAAGTTCATAGCTCTCACCACCAAAATTCTATATTTTGAAATCCCAACTCCAACTTACTAGTAAAATTAACAAAAGGAAAAAAAAAATCAAACTCCTTAGGGGTCAAAAACTAGAAATGAAGGATATAAGGGTAGCATAGGTGATTTCAAACTTGTATACGCAATCCAGGTAGGAATTATCTTGACCAGGTTGCCACTTTTTCCCTTCAAGCTTGAAATTTACCTTTTTATTTACTTGTAAAAAAGCTCTTCTTCCCGAAGATACACTCCACCCTTTTTCAAACAGAACGGCGTCGTTTTCGAACTCGTTTGCCCTACTTTCACCGGCTACCGGCAGTGGGCCCCACAGGATACCGCCAAATTCTTTTGCGACAGCGACAGGCAGTCGCGCACACGTGCCGGTGGGATCTGGAATCTGGTATATGTCTTGAACCTTTCTGCCGATAATATAATATAATATATATATATATATATATATATATATATATATATATATATATATATAGGAGTATAACTTTTTCATTTGCGAGGTGTGAATGGTGGCTGGATTGGATGGGCTTGCCACGTGGGAAATTACGTCAGCTAGTGTAACGTATATTGTTGAAATCTAAGACGGGATTCACCGGTGAAGCGCTCTTTTCAACCGTTGGATGACTACTAAAAAGGCGCAAATGGATAAAAGGTTTTGGTTCATTAAACTTTCCGATTTGACTTGGAGTTCCAATTCCGGTAGCACCAAAGATGCAATGCAGATTGAAAGTACATACAAAGGATCACATTCCAGAAATGAATAACTATGGACCGTTCGATAAAGAACTTAAATTTAAGTGTGCACACCGGATGTTTTAATTTGGCTATTTCACGTTATTATCAATTTCTTGGAATGGAATATGATCCTTTAATTTTAGATACTTTTTTAATTTACAAGACCATGGTGTTTGTGACTATGGCAGCGGCAACAAGGTGCTTGTGATGGAGTAAAAATAGAGGCGGCGGCAGGGTGTCAATAGTGGTGATGGTGGTAGTCGAATAATGGTGATGGTGTAGTTTAGTGGTGGCGACAACAACAACATGAGGCAATCATGGTTGTAGTGGTGGTGGTGGTGGCTGGTGACGGCGTCATGGTGCGCTTTTGGTGAGGGCGATAATGTGGTGGAGATTGAAGTAGCGTTGAGACATGTGATGATGATTATGGCGACACCAGTGATGTGGTGGATGTGGTTGTGTCATGGTGATGTCGATCCAATGGTGGTTATGATTGTGGTGGCGAAGGCAACATGGCGGTGACAACAAGACAATGATTATGGTGATGGCTGTAGTTTAGTTAAGCTGGTGTCACCAAAAAAAATTGTGACGACGGTGCTTTGGTAGAGGTTGTATTGGTAGGGCCAACAACACAGCGATGGTTGTACGATGGTGGTAGTTGTGTGGTAAAGGTGGTTGCGGCAGCGACATTGTGATGGTTGTGGTGATAAATTATTTTTTTACATGAAAATTTTTATAATAACTCCTAACCTTGTGACAAGTACGCTTTAAATCTAAACATTCATTTATTTTTTAACAAATGTTTATTTTTAATTTACATAAGGTAGAGCATTATCAAACACACATAATAAAATAACATTGAGAATGTTCAATTCTAAGCACTTATTATTTGCGTTATTAATGCTACCCTTTTATGTGTAAGCAATATGTTCACCCATATTAGATATAATAAATCTTCATAGAATATTTACATAATCTCACATATAATCCAAGAACTTTCAACATCACTTGTTCGTTATCTCATTTGTTTATGATAAGTAGTGGTGATTAGTACGCAAGGTAGTCAAAATCTGATGATAGTGTTAATCTATTGGAAAACCAAGGTGATTAAAGTCTATTTTGATACAGCAGCTGGCACCTTCTTTTCTAAGAAATAAAAACTTTATTTAAGTTATAAATATTGGCTCTGTTTGACAACACTTTCAGTTTTGATTTTCTGTTTCCAAAAAAAAAAAAATCAAAACCAGTTAAAAAAAAATTTACAAAAACAAGTGGATGTTTTATAACCCAATTTTTATTTTGAATTTTTTTTATTACCCAGATTTTATTTTGAATTTTTTCTCCGGTGGTGGTTTGCGGTGACGGTGGTGGTGGCCGACGGTGGTGGTGGGTGGCCAACTGCGGTGGTTGGTGGCGGTGGCTGCCGGCGGTGGGAGGGTGGTGGTGGTGCATGGTGGTCTCAAAATAAAAACCAAAACTGAAAATCAAAACTCATTTTTGAAATGTTTAAAAACAACCCTGGTTTAAAAACTGTTTTTGAAACTGAAGAAAAAAAAAGGAAAATGTCCGGCAAATGAGCTTATTTTTTTCAGTTTACAAAACTAAAAAAAAAAAAAAACTATGTCAAACGGGACCATTGACTTGCACCTTCTTTTTTGCAGGATATGTTTAAGGATTCAGGCTAGGTATTTTCTAACACTTGTGTTGTACTCTATGGCCGTCTGCCTTACTTTTGTTGGACTTGGTGCTCACCCCAAGTTTCTCACACTTCAGTTAATTAATTGTTGAGTGGCTTTGAATGATTTATGAGTTGTGCAAAGAGCTTGGATATTGGTATTTTGCTTTGAGAATTTTGTTACTTATAGAGGAAAATAATACCTTAAAAACTCTAGTTGAAAATATTTCTTTAAAAACTAGAGGCGGTCAGTTGACCACCTTCAAGACCCTGCATTCTCAAATGTATAAATTCGAAACCAATCACGATGTATACACTCAATAAGAATATTTTTGGTTATTTCAAGTGCAATGGATAGAACTGAGGTAGACCTGAAAAGCACGTACAAGTCCTAGGTAACGATATCATGATAAAACTTTGGGTACAACTAATAAATATGTATAAAGGGATCAAAATGAATAGTTGACGCGAGACTTTAAATGATTAAACTGGTCTTTTTTTGTCCTTAATCTAGGAGAGATTTCTTTTTGCAATCATTTTTGCCATTTAAAATGTTTGGGCCAATATACTAAATCCTCTTCATTACTACGTTTTCTTCTATTTAATAGCAAAAGACAAAAAGAAAAAAAGATTCTAATAAGGGTAAAACGCAAATAACTCTATGAGGTTTATATTAATTTTCTCACTTAATTCTTTCTGATTGAACTCAAAATCGTATCTCTTGTAAAAATAAAGTGGACGGTCATCCGTATGCGTCCCTTATGTGATTATTTTGGAGGCAAGACTGTAAACACATGGGTTTTCTTCCTCTTCCTCTTCCTTATCCTCTTCCTCTCCTTCAAATCCCAATCTCAACCACTGTCATAACTACCGGTGGTGGTAGTGGTCGAAGAATGATGATGGTGTAATGTAGTGGTTGCGACGACGGCAACATCGGGGCAATCGTGGTTGTGGTGGTGGTGGACTGGTGATGGAACTATGGTGATTGTGGCGGTGGCGAATATGTGGAGGAGATTGAAGTAGCCTTGTTATCGGTGGTGATGGCGATACCAGTGATGTGGTGGAGTTGGTCATGTCATGGTGGTACCGATGCAGCGGTTGTTATGCGGTGGTGGCGGCGAAGGCTAGGTGATGTTAATGGTGGCGGTGATAACAAGATAATGATTATGGTGGTAGTTTTAGCTTAGTCAAGCGGGTGTTCTTGGTGTTTATTGATATTATGGTGTTGTAGAGGTGGCATTAGTGGGGGCGACAACATAGTGATGGTTGTACGGTGGTGGTGATTGTGCGGTGAAGGTGGATTCGGCAACGATATGGTGGTGTCTGTGGTGATTAATTATTATTTTACATCAAAATTTTCATAATAACTTTTGGCCATGTTATAGGTGCCCTTTAAATTAAAATTTTCGTTTATTTTTAGACAAATGTTTGTCTTTTCAGTTAAACAAGGTCAAGCATAATCGAACATACATAATCGAAAAATCATTAAATTTTTAATTTTAAGAGCTTTCCTAGCACAATATATGTCTAAGCAAAATGTTCATCCATATTAAATACAAAAAAACTTCATAGAATATATTTACATAATTTGACATAATCCAAGAACTATCACCTCTTGGTTCTGTCATTTATGGTAAGTGGTGGTGATTGGATATTTGTAATCGTTTTATAAATTTTGCATAGAGAAATGTAATACCTTAACTTCTAGTTAAAAAGTATCTCTTTGCAAACTCAAAGCGGTCAGTTGACCCACCTCTAAGACCATGCATTTTTAAAAGCAATTCTCGAGAGTAAATATTCGAACACAATCATAACGTGTATACTTAGTGAAATTTAGGTAATTCCAAATTTTCAATTGCAACCGGTAGAATTGAGGTACACCAGAAGACGACATCCATGTCTTGGGTCTCATATCATGATGAACCTTAAGTGTCCAACTAATAAATATATGTTCAAAGGGATCCACATGAATAGCGGACGTGTGACTTTAACAAATTAAACTTGTCTTTTTGGCCTTATTCTTGCAACAGATTTATTTCTCATATTATTATAGTCATTTAAGAAGTTTGGCCTTAATTATTGCATTTTCTCTATTTAAGACCAAAAAGAAAAGCTTCTAATAAGGGTAGCTTTGTGTCCTTTTTCTCGGTTATAACCTTATGCTTTCAGTTGTATCAGAGAACACCCTAACATTTTAAGTTCGTTGTCATTGGATCCAAAACCGTACTTCTGTAAAAAAATAAAAAAGTGGACAACTGTCCCTATGCACCACTCACGTGATTGTTCTGGAGGGGAAAACTTTTAAACACAGTTTTTCTTCCTCTCCCTCAAATCCCAATAGCAACAACCCAACATATCTCTACCACCCCAACCTGCTCTTGTACACTACACCAAAACTGCCCTATGATGACAAGAAGGCTTACGGTATAAAAGGAACTGTAGATACAAGTTATGTATGCCTACGGTTAATATTGCACCGTGGCTATTCGTGCTGCTTCAGTTTGGAAGAGCAGTCACGACGGTGCTTACCGTGGGTCTATGTCTCTCTCTCTCTCTCTCTCTCTCTCTCTCTGCGACTTACCAGTTGCCAAATGCCAAATACTCTCACCCACTCCCAAACAGGCAGACCGCAGCACTCACCGGCGACGGGCGATAGAGACACACAGACACGGCAAGGGCTCCTCGAGTTGACTCTTTTTGGCAGAGCTCAGCTCAAATCTAGAACGAACAAGACAACTAGAAGAGGACTTTACCGGTGGACTCGACTACCGAGGTCTGAGGTCGTCTTCAAATTCAGATTTGGAACAACAATCGAAGAAGAAGCAGTGACCGGTGAGGCGAGAACTCCACCGGCCAATGACCCTCCCTGGTGACGACGCATTGATGAACGGTGACCTTAGAAGAAGCAGTGACGGGCAGACTGATCAACGAGTGTCGACGGCGAGGCGAGGACTCTGGCGGCGACGACTCGTTGATGACTGGTGCGGCAATAGTGCACCTTCCCTGTCGAAAGGTCATCTTTCTGGTTTCTCTCATTTCCCATGCCTGTGGCAACAGTGCACTTATGATCTCCTCTTCAGCCTAATTAAGCCACTCCACAGGTAACAATTCTCATTCAATTTCTAATTTCACTGTAAAGATCACATCTGGGTCTCTGTTCCTTGACTGCATAAGTTTTAAATTTAGTTAATTTCATTCATGTCACTGTTGAGTGCTTGAATTTGGAAAATCTTGTTATGTCAGTTAGTGATGTCGTATCTGTTCAATCGGACATCTCATGGAAATTGTAGTTGTTGAATAAACTTGGCTATCTTATGATTCCATCTTTATTTCTCTGCTTACTTCTATCCAGCTGGGTGTTGATTGGAAATCACGCTAAGCTGTCACTAACCTAGCAACGATATTGTTTCCTTGGTCACGTGTAAATACCACTTATTGCCTTCAATCAGTTGGGTACGATAATCATGATATATTTCAAGCATCGCTTGCAATTGGTATTGTTATATTGGTTTTCACGACGTTCGCCAAGTACTACGTCAAGTTTCTGGGATGACAACACTACTATGCACTACTATATGTTGACATGCATTGTGACTTTTAGTAACTGAGGGGTCGATGCCACACGACATCGTCCGACACATGAACGCGGTCGAGCACCCGGATCTGGAGGAGGATGAGGTCGTAGCCCTGACCTATACTCAGACGCACGTGCGGAAGAAGGATAAGGACGAGGCGCACCAGGCGGGCGACTATATTTCAGATATTGCCCGACAGATCGATGTGAGTCAATTTGTTTTAGTTGTTAATGTTTTGTCTTTCTATCCTCAATGTCCGTTTCATTAATTAATGCCCTAACATATTGTTAAACCACTGTTTTTATAGGCCTCGTATGAACAGCTAAGGGGGTCCGAGCAGCAGTCCGGACAGCCTTCAGTGTCCACTAGTACGGCTGCGAGTACTGGGGGGTTAAAGCGATGGCTGGATACGCCGGAGGTCGTGAATCGGCCGAAAGGCAACATACGCGGCCTGCCTAGCACGACTGCTCGTGCCGTGATAGGAGCGTCCTCACCCCCTGCTGCCCCTCCACGGACACCGGCTCCTCAGCGTCAGTTGGATGACGAGGAGATCCAGCGCATTGCTACAGTGGTGGTGAGGATGATCAGGGAGCAGGGCGCTGTTGGACATGCCGAGCCGGCCCCAGATCAACAGGATCCAGATCTTGGACTCGGCAACCCCTGATGAGCCCCTTCCCATGCCCGTTCCTAGCTTCCCCCGTGCCCGGCTTGTACTCTTCTCCCCTCCCCTAACCGGCTATATCCGATTCCCGGCTTGTACATAATGAGTCTTTTTTATGATTGAGTATATATATTTCTTTGTGTATTGATTTTTAGAGTTGTTGTTGAGAAATGAAAATTGTATTACAGGTTTGGGTAATTGAAAAATAAAAAAAAAATTTAAATTTTTTTTTGACTTTTGGCGACGGATTAATTCCGTCACTAAAAGTATTCATACAATCAGTTAATTTAGCGACGGAATATTCCGTCGCTAAAACATTATTCCGTCGTTAATTTGACAAAAAAGAAAATTAATTAAAATACTAAAAATATAATTAGCAACGGATATTCCGTCGCTAATTAAAATAAATCCGTCGCAAATAATTATATATTTAGCGACGGATTTCAAAAATTATGTCGCTAAACTATTAGTGATGGGCTTTCATAAGAGATTTTTAGCGACGGTGAATCCGTTGCTAATTATTTTTACGACGGATTTTTGGCTTTTAGTGACGGATTTTTCCGTCGCTAAAAGCCTTTTTTCTTGTAGTGACACAAATCCTAATTTCGAAACTCTTCTCCCTTCTTTCTTCCTCCAAATCTTCCCAGTGTTGGCAAAAGAATCTGCACAATTTCGTCTCAAGAAGTCCCTTAATCATCTAATTAATCACGTAAGTTTACAAACTAATCCTTTATTTGTTTATAATCTAGAGTTTATGATGAGTATTGTGTATTGTGCATAGTTTTAATTATGTATCGAGCATGTGCTAGCGTTGATATTTTATGTATATATATATGTGTGTGTATATATATATATATATGTATATATATACACATATATATATATATATATATATATATATATATATATATATATATATATATAAGCAAAAGCTGGGAGAAGTGGCCATGTCACCTCCTACGTGGACATTCTCTCTTTCTGCCACGTGGATTAAAAAATATTTGATTTGTTACCAATTATTTTTTACCCTTTTTGTCACATGTTTTAAGCCTTTATCATTTTTCAATCTCTCACAAACTCCCACACATTCACATCTCTATTTATATGTAACTTTCCTATATATGATTTCCTTCCCTAAATTATCTCCTTAATTTGACTTTAATTTTTTCTCATCATTATAACCTTTTCATAACTTTCTCTTTAAATCTCTCCCTTTATTTATTTTGAGACTCTCTTTTGTATCATTATTGGTGGATATTATATCTAATTTATTACATGTTTGCTTTAATTTTATGTATTTTTAATATTAATCATTTTTTGGTTCCTTTTAATTCATTATTTTTCCTTTTTTGATATATAATTAGATTACATTCCAATAGCAACAACCCAACATATCTCCACCACCCCAATCTGCTCTTGTACACTACACCAAAACTGCCCTATGATGACAAGAAGGCCTACGGTATAAAAGGAACTGTAGGTACAAGTTATGTATGCCTACGGTTAATATTGCACCGTGGCTATTCGTGCTGCTTCAGTTTGGAAGAGCAGTCACGACGGTGCTTACCGTGGGTCTGTCTCTCTCTCTCTCTCTCTCTCTCTCTCTCTACGACTTACCAGTTGCCAAATGCCAAATACTCTCACCCACTCCCAAACAGGCAGACCGCAGCACTCACCGGCGACGGGCGATATAGACACACAGACACGGCAAGGGCTCCTCGAGTTGACTCTTTTTGGCAGAGCTCAGCCAGATCTAGAACGAACAAGACAACTAGATGAGGACTTCACCGGTGGACTCGACTACCGAGGTCTGAGGTCGTCTTCAAATTCAGATCTAGAACAACAATCGAAGAAGAAGCAGTGACCGGTGAGGCGAGAACTCCACCGGCCAATGACCATCCCCGGTGATGACGCGTTGATGAACGGTGACCTTAGAAGAAGCAGTGACGGGCAGACTGATCAACGAGTGTCGACGGCGAGGCGAGGACTCCGGCGGCGACGACTCGTTGACGACTGGTGCGGCAATATTGCACCTTCCCTGTCAAAAGGTCATCTTTCTGGTTTCTCTCATTTCCCATGCCTGCGGCAACGGTGCACTTCTGATCTCCTCTTCAACCTAATTAAGCCACTCCACAGGTAACAATTCTCATTCAATTTCTAATTTCACTGCAAAGATCACATCTGGGTCTCTGTTCCTTGACTGCATAAGTTTTAAATTTAGTTAATTTCATTCATGACACTGTTGAGTGCTTGAATTTGGAAAATCTTGTATGTCAGTTAGTGATGTTGTATCTGTTCAATCTGACATCTCATGGAAATTGTAGTTGTTGAATAAACTTGGCTATCTTATGATTCCATCTTTATTTCTCTGCTTACTTCTATCCAGCTGGGTGTTGATTGGAAATCACGCTAAGCTGTCACTAACCTAGCAACGATATTGTTTCCTTGGTCACGTGTAAATACCACTTATTGCCTTCAATCAGTTGGGTATGATAATCATGATATATTTCAAGCATCACTTGCAATTGGTATTGTTATATTGGTTTTCACGACGTTCGCCAAGTACTACGTCAAGTTTCTGGGATGACAGCACTACTATGCACTACTATATGTTGACATGCATTGTGACTTTTAGTAACTGAAGTTTTTGCTTTGAAGTTACACTTGCATAGTAGCAGTATATCAATATGTGTTCAAAAAATCTTTGGTTGCAACTAGGTCACACAGAATTTGCTGTTGGTTTACATATGGTCTATAATCTACATGGACCTGCTCCACACCACCAGAAGCCCTTTGTAGCTCGATGGTTTCTGATTTGGGTCGACTTTTCTTTCCCGAGTTTCCGACCTTTTCCAGACCCCATTGTTGACTGAGTGAGGCCTTTCATATAGAGATCAAGTCACTGGTAACTACTTGGGCCATGAATTTGTCTTTAGCCAAATTTCATTGCATTTGCTTTGTGCCTATGGTAAATGGAGCTTTATTTTCTTCGTTGTAGTCTGTGCCATGATAGGATACCTTATCTACCTGTTTGTACCTGAAATGGCAAAAATCCAAAAACACGCATTCGCGAGGAGAGCCTAGAGCTAACATTGTTTTGTAAGAGGTGTGTTCGGGAAATACTATATTTCATCCTTGTGCTAGAATATGCTTAGTCATGTGAAATCATCAACTTTTATTGTTATTTCTACTACTTTTATACATATCAAGTAAACTCCTTCACGTTCTCTTGAAAAAGTAAACTTTGAGAGACAAGGCTTTGAAAGTATACCCATTGGAACGGGCTTGAGTCATTCTATCATGTTTTCTTTTTGCATGGTAGTCACGCGGAGTTCTTGGTTGATAAAGAGGCCAAGAAAAGAGGTAGTGGGGTGTACCTGTAAGGCATGTGCTTTAAGAAAAAATACCAACTAAAATGAGTTTGCACCTTTCTATATTGTTTTCTTTTATGCAGAGTTGTTGGTAAATAAAGAGACAAAGAAAAGAAGCAGTGGGTTTTTGTTTTTGACTGTTACACATGCAAATTCATTGTTTGTGGATGCTAAATTCAGCGTCTATAATATGAATCTCCAGGTAGTTAAAATTGAGGTATTACTCCAGGTAGTTGGATCCCGATTGTTGTCGTGGATTCAGTAGTTTGCAATGGTTTGAACAATTATGTGTTGAGTATGATAGTCCCCTTGTGAAACTTTGAGATATTTTTTCAAGAAATAACACTTAATTAATAGGAACCAGCATCAAAATATTTCATCTCTCATGTCTCGTTGTTTCACCCAAGTAGCCTTAACTTTTCATTGCAATCTTTCTTGCCAATGAATTTGCCGTTAAAGCTTCATTTTTATCATTCCACTGTTCTCATTTATGTTTATTTGGTAGTTAAGTTGATAAATCCTAGCTCCATTGTAGTCTATCATACTAGTGTTCTTGATTTCCTTGTGCGCATTCCATATATAGTCACCATATGATTTTGCTAAGAGGGGCTTTGTTGTCCTAGAGAAACCAACAAAACAGCATACGTGTGAAGCCCAAGCTGTCATTTGCCAAAATAAGAACGTGCCACTTCAGGAAGGACTTACACCCCTGCTGCTACATTAATCAATAAACTTCTCTAAACTTCTATGTTACTTTGCAGTTCTTTTCTTACTAAGAAGATAACTTTCATGTGTAACTATTAAGGGATTAAAGCTACTGAAATTGTTGGGTTCTCATAACATACGTGCATGTTAAAGTTTTGATCTCTGTATTAGGTTGGGTCTAACTTTTGAGACATGTTTATTGTATTTTGCTTTTGGAGATGCCTTCTTTAATGAGTCAGTGTAGTCAATCCTAGAGCTTGGGTGCAAATTCCTTGTGGACTAATGGTGAACGGCCAGCTGAGTTGTTAAAAGTGGTTGCTATTTTTGCCATTGATCGAGAAATTTGAAGGCATAAGCTTTAGATTTAAAACCTGTAGCTACTGTTAATGTATTTGGCTTGAATGCAGCTATTGTTTAGTTAATTGGCTTTAGCATGACAACAAAACATTCATGCATAATCAATATTAACACCAAGGTTAAGTAGATATAGTCTCGAGTTTTGATAATAAGACATTGTGTTACAACATTTGAGTCTCTTATATAGTAGTTTTTGTCTTCTTGATTCTGCAATTCGTTGATTGAGTATACCTTAAAGCTTGGGATATGCTCCTTCAAACTTTACTAGATGTTTGTGGTGGCGTGGGTATTATGCAGTGTGTGAGTTGGCTGTGTAGCTAGCAGGGGTTGTGCGGTGGTGGGGGTGCTTTTTTTCAAAAATATTGAGAGTGGAAGATGTGCGCATCTCTTCTTCTCAGATTTTGTTTCAGTAAGAAACAAATGAAGGACTTAGCATGAGTTGTATCATGCTTAATCCCTACGGTTTAAACCGTAGGGAAAGGCTTAAAAAAAGAGGCATGGTTTAACCTTAGCCTACGGAATGTACCGTAGGTATAGCTTAAGGTACCTATAGGGTAAGCATATCCCTACGGTATTGCCCGTAGGCATAGCATTCAAAAATAAAACTTATTCCTACGGTTATACAGTAGGCTAATTCTCCAAAATTCGTCGCTATAAGTGGGTTAATACGAATTCAGCATAGGTATATAGGCTACGGTATAACCGTAGGGATAACCTTCAACCCCGTAGGCATAGATCTAGGGCATCGCCATTTATGGCTACGATATAGTACCGTAGGGATAGGCTATGCCTACGGTACATGGCACCTATACCTACGGTACTGTACCGTAGGCATATCTTGATTTTCTTGTAGTGGTAATAACCCTTCACCTTCAAGATTTTTGTCCTGAACGAATCCATAACGCCAATTCCTAACAAACCCAATACCCTTAACGTATCACGACAACCATAATAAACCACCACCATACCCCAACCACCACAATTTTCTACAGGGGTGCAACTTGAATGGGTTGGTTTGGATTATTATTCAACTAAAAAAAATAATGTGTTTTAAAAGTCCAACGAGCTTTAACCCAAGAAAATATTGAAAAAATTGGGGTTGAGTTGAGTGGGCTTTTTTGGTTTCAATGGGTTTATCAACATACAATAAATTTGTTTCTTATTTACCTATAAAGAGGAATGGTGGTGGCTGCCTGGAGTGGCAATAGAGGTGCAGGATGGCATTGATGGCGGCGGCGTGGTGATGGCTACCTGCTGTGGCAGCTGCCGAAGGTGACTGCCGACGATGGCGGCAGTCGGAATTGGCAGTGCCTATCACAGGCTGGCGGCAACTGTTAAAAAATGTGACTTTTTATCAAATGGCTTTGAAAAAGCCAAATCAAATAACCCACTATCATATAGACCTGACAAATGGCTAAACCGTCGAGTACAGATTTTTCCCGGTGGGATATGGGTAAAACGGGTAGGGGTAAAAACTATCCGGTTTTTTTGGATAACCTTATCCTATACCCATACCTTACGCATGCAGTTTGGTTAAAATTCCGGATAAAAGATTAGTTTTTACAATTTTTTTTCTAACAAATATTCCATTATGGTATTTTTTTTCTTTTTCGTTCTTTTATTACACAAAAACAACTGGAATATTCCACGTTACGATAATCACTCTCCATTAACATCCATTACGCAACAATCACAAGTCTACGCAACAATCACAGGACTGAAAATCAAGATCAGGCCTTTTTGAATAAACAAAAAAAATTGAAGATCTGTAGATTTGGCCGACTACGGTCAAAGTAAAACTGGTCGGCGACGGAGTGGCAATCAACGACGAAGTGGCAAAGGAGGTCCAAGGCGGTCGATCACTTACTCGAATGGTGGTTGTGGTGACGGATTGACGACGAGTCTGGCAATGGAGTTGTGGTATATCCGTGAGCAACTGAACGACATTGCGCCATGGACTAGAGTAGTGTGGTCTAACTTTGATGGATCTGTGAGGAAGAATGGATCTGTAATTCTCTGAGAGAGAATTGACAGAGTGGATCTGTGAAAGTGAGACACTTGTGAAAGGGACGAAAAAAGTAAGAAGAGGAGAGAAAATGAGAAGATTTAACCTAAAAAACTTGCATGGTGTGTGCGCACTAGTGATATGTATTAGGGGTATGTTGTGTGCACTGATGGTATGGGTGATGGGGTAGAGAATCTTGGTGTGTGTGTGTGGTGGTCAATTATAGAGGTGGCTATTTGGGGGTAGAGGGACAGAAAATGTGTATGGGTGGGAGGGGGGTGATATGTGTACAGGGTGTTTGTGCACTAGTGGTGGTTGATGGGGAATATGGATAACTGGTAAGGATGGGGACCTTAGTGTGTAGGTGTGTGCGCATTAGGTGGGGGATAAGGGATGGGTGACCATGGTGTGCATGTGTGGTGGTTCAATTATCAGCAGAGGACAAGGATGCAGAATGGGGTGAGGGGTTGGGGGATAGACTGTGTGTGAGCGCCGTGTAGAGTGCGGGTGGTAAGGGTGCAACTACCATCGTGGGTTATGTAGCGTTGGTGTGTTTGTATGGTTGTCTTGAAAGACAAGTTTTCCCCTCATTATGGACGGTCGTCCACCTTTTTATTAACTCATAGATGATTTTGGGTCCATTGCAACAGATTTAACATGTTAACGTGTTACATAATACAATTAAAATCATAGAGTTAAGTACAAAAATGATGCAAATTTTGAGGGGTTATTTGAAATTTATCCTTCTAATGATAGAAGTTGGTACACAATCGAGATAACATTGAGAAACTCATACGGATATTTCTTATTTTCTCTAGCTTTTGGTTTTTATCTTTGAACTGGCAAGCTAAACTTGGATTTGGAGCAACAATGACGTCCTTATTTCCTACATTCGCTTTCCAATTCTGAGTTGCTTAACAAAGCTTCGATTAGATTACCAAAAATAGAACATGCATATGGTTTATCTCCATCTTTCTTTTGAGGTATTATCACATTTGTTGGGTTGCATGGAATGAAAAGCCCACAACTGGTTATAGTCTTTCATATGTTTATTTTCTAACTCTTACTATGTTAATTCATGCCTTTAGAGATCGCTAAAAGTTCATTTGTAACTAAAGTACACTTTGAGAATGAAAAAGCATATAAGGAGATACAAATAACATTTTTTTGCTTTAATTATTGGTACAAGTTTCACCGAGAGCCCACATTTAATCATATTTTTGTAGATATACACCTATATCTTTGTCTGACTAAATTCAGTTTATCCCTGTTCAATTGCATTTCACAAACCATAGACCACACCTGAGCATGCGAAAGCTATAGTAGCATATGGATACGATTTTCAATTAGAATGTCGTTTCTCATTCATAAAGATTGTATATATATATATATGTACATATATATATATATATATATATATATATATATATATATATATATATATATGTATATATATATATAGGGAGCTGATCCGTTGATAGCGCTAGTAAAATGGGGTATTTTGCTAGCGCGATCTGGCCGTCCATCCTGAAAGATGGACGGCCCAGATTGTGCCTTTTTTGGAAAACTGTCAGTCGTCCGCGAGACTGTCTCGCAGACAGGTTTTTTTTTACCTTTTTGCCCTCCTCCCATGTCCGCGAGACAGTATCGCAGACGACATTCAATTCCGACATGGGTCAGGAAAAAGACGCTCGCTACACAGTGTAGTGGACGACCTCTAAGCTGACACATGTCAGGACCTGTCCCGTCGGTCGCTTCGTCCTTTACATATAACTCTCTCCTATTATAAATATTATTAATCAGATCGGGCAATCAACTTTTATCAGTCCGCTATATTCTCTCTCTCTCTCTCGAACATCTAACCCAAGCCGCTACCCCATCTACGGTGATCCACATCTCCGACGACACCACTGTCCTCCCCTCAACGCCGACCTCGATGGCTTCTGGATCGGAGACCACCTACGATTTTATTGGCAACTTGCACCTGGCAGGCAAACACTTTTTCAAAGTCATGATGCCGAGATTTGAGAATGAACTTGTAGGCCATCCCTCTTTCTCTGTATTTTCGTGTGTTAAAATTTTGATCTTTTGTTTTTCTTAACCAAAACTAACCTATTTTTTGTATTGTGTTTGGTAGGACATACCGGAAGCCTTTACCAATCAATTTACAACAATTCATGAGAGTGCAAGATTATATAGCCGCAAGGGGGCATGGCAGGTTGAAATCAAGCTGAAGCCCGACCGATCCCAAAAAAAGCAATTCGCAGAGGGTTGGAACGTCTTCGTGCGCCAGCATGGCCTCGAACTCGGGAACTTTGTAGTGTTTGAACACCTTGGGTGGTGGGATTTTCAAGTTGTAATCTTTGATCGGAGCGCTTGTGAAAAAATTTCGATGCCCAAATGTGAACCCTAATTTATTATTAATAAAAAAATGGGCTAATTACACCCATGTCCCTGAGGTTTGGGGGTAATTACACTCGAGGACACAAAGTTTCAAAATGTAACACTTATGTCCATTGATAAACGGAATACAAAAATACTTAACGGTTTTAACAAAAAGACTTGATTGCCCCTGACTTTAAAATCAATTACCCACTTAATTTACTGTTTATTCTTCCTCTCCCACACCCAGCACCCACCCCCACCCCCACCCCCACCCCCCGCGCCCCCACCCCACCCCCACGCGTCTGCCTCTTCCTCTCCCCACACCCACCCCCACCCCCTCGCGCCCCTACCCCACCCCCACGCATCTGCCTCTTCCTCTCCCCACACCCAGCACCCCCACCCCCCCGCGCCCTCACCCCTCCCCCACGCGTCTGCCTCTTCCTCTCCCCACACCCAGCACCCACACCCCCCACGCCGTCTGTCTTCCCCTTCCCCATCAGCGCAGTAGCAGGCCCTCCGGCGAGGCACCGGCGCCGCAAGATTGCGGTCGCACTCCCGATCTGCCTGTCGCCATACCGGTCGCCACCATCACCGCCGCGACCTACCCCCGTACCCCGCGCCGTTCGAGATCGCAAGCATCACCGAGCTACGTCGCGACACCGGCCTTTTCCGTCGAGATGCGCGCCACCGTGACCACCAGCAAGGCAGCGCCATCACCGCCACGATGGGCTTGCACCATCGCGCCCACCGGTGCGATCGCCGTCGTTGCAATGGCCAGATCTGTCTCCTTCCCATCCAGATCTGTCTCCTTCTCGGCGGCGTGGGTTTGCCAAGGCGCTTGCCGGAGGCGTCTCGGCAGCTTGGTTTAGCCAAGGGGCTTGCCAGCGTGGTGGGGTGGTTCTGTAGGATGGTGGGGCGAGGGGGGCTGCTGGCGGCGTGGGGCCAGGGAAGGGGGCTGCTGGCAGCGTGGGGCGGCGGAGGGAGGCTGCCGGCGATGACTTCAGATTTAAGGTTTAAATTGTGGAGAGAGAAAATTATACTTTTTGTGACGATATACTGTACAGGGTAGTATTGCCATTTTCAAACTACATAATGACGAAAATTATACTTTTTGGACGGAATACTGACGGTTGGATAAAAGTGTTACTTTTTTTAACGTTTTTGGTCACGTATGTTACATTTTGAAACTTTGTGTCCTCGCGTGTAATTACCCCCAAACTTCAGGGACATGGGTGTAATTAGCCCTAAAAAAATTTATGTTCTTGTTCATTATGTTTCCAAAATTTTTCTCGCTTAATTGTGTCATTTTTTTTCCTCGATATATTGAGATCGTTGATTGTGAATCGTACATTATTTATTGTTTATAGATATTGAGATTGTTGATTCCGTCGCTAAAACAAGTCTTCGGGCGCTAATTTATTAAAACAGTATTAACCTACTATGTCGCTAAAATAAGTCTTCGGGCGCCAATTTATTCCAATTTATTAAAACTGCATTACGCTATATTGTATAGCTCTACTATATAGCGGACACCAAAGTCTAGCTCTACACTTAGTTACTGTATATTGACCGTCCTCTACAAGATAACCGTCATTGCCGAAAAGGAGCGACAGGACGGGACCTGATAGGTGTCAGTGCGCACCAGTCCACTACACTGTACAGCGGCCATCTGTAGCGGTGTCCCATCAGGACTTTAATGATGTCCGCTATATTGTATAGCGGACAGCAAATATATATTCAAAAAAATCCTAACTTCGACACTCTTCTCCATTCTTCCTACTCACAAATATTCCCAGCGGCATTGGCAAGCAGATCTGCGCAATTTCTTCATAAGAGCAACTTTAATACCCTAATAGATCACGTAAGTTCACAAAATCAATCATTTACATGTTTGCAATCTATAGTGTGATGAATATTGCGTTTTATGCGTGGTTTTGATTATGCATTGAGCATGTGCTAGCGATGATGATGATTTATATATGTATGTATTTGTTCATGTGCTAGCGTTTATAAAATCCGATTCCGTATATGTCTATATATCTATTATGGAGCTGCTCATATATGTTATCATTGTATGTATTATGCATGTGCTAGCGTCGTATTTTTGCGAGCGATTATCAAAATCCAAAACGTAAAATCCAAACTGAGAAGGTTTTTTCATAGTTTCAGTTGCAAAAAATAGAATTTAACCCTGGACCAGAAGATCCATCCGTGTTATACGACCAAGCCAACCATATCAGTACGCTCATATGGGATGGTGGAGTAAGATACATTATTTATCAACTTTCTTATTCTTACGAACGTTGTTTTACCGTTTATTTTGCTTAAATTGTATTTATTAATTCGTAGGAAAGAGAACTTCTCACCACCGTAGAAGTATCTCGCGAGTTCACAAGATGAGAATTGAACAAGTCCCAGAAAAAGATACTGCGTGGAATTGGGTTTGGAATTTTCACGCATGGGCAGATCTTTCAACAGCTTGACCGGGCCTTGATAGGTGCCCTTGTTGAGAGGTGGAGAAGTGAAACGAATACGTTTCACTTCCCGCTCGGAGAGATGACAATTACCCTAGAAGATGTAGGGTTCATCTTAGGGTTGCCGGTGACGGGTGGCCGGTAATTGCTCCTCTGTCAGACGCAACGAATAAGAGAACGGCGCGGGACTTCTTCACTTCGATACCCCAGGATCAATTTAGCACTGGTGGTATAAAGTTGAAGTGGTTGGTAGATACCTACGGGGTTTTGCTGGAAAACTATACGGGCCGTGAGCTTGTGGTGTACACAAAAGCCTTCCTCTTGTGGGTGATGGGGGCAATTTTATTCCCAACGACGTCGAAGAACACGGTCAGCATGAAATATTTACCGTTGTTGGGTAACCTGCCGGAGGTTGGGGATTATGCCTGGGGTGCAGCGGTTCTTTCGTATCTGTACCGAGCATTGCACAAGGCAACGAGGCCCGAATCCAAAGTCATATGTGCATGTCTCTCGCTATTGCAGGTATATCATATAAATCCTGTCTTCGTTATTGTGTTTTATTTCTGTTGAATCGACGATATAAATATAATTTTTTGATGTTCTCAGGTGTGGTCTTATGAACACCTTGCTCCCGGTGCACCAACGCGATGGAACCGATAAAGTCTGGCCTCGGTTGTGTGCTTGGGAGTACAGCCGGAGGGCTAGCCACTACAAGAGGAGAGTCGATCCCCATCACAACATTACGTACTATCGAGGGGAGTTCGACCGTCTATCTCCGGGCCAAATGCATTGGGCATCGTACATACGTTTGGCGCGACGGGTGGGAGAGTCGTTCGTCTTCACGCTCTCCAGGTTGCAGCGCACACCCCTGATCCATTTCGAGGTCGCAGAGTGGCAGCTGCCAGACCGAGCAATGCACCATTTTGAGTTGGAGCAGGGTTTGCCAGTCGATGCCCCGGATATGAGGGTTAACAGGAACCCACCGGATGTCGGACTGTTTGGCACCGCCAATGAGTACGAATTGTGCGCGGCCGAAATAGAGCTTTGGAGCTCTTGGCAGGACACACTGGCGGCCATCGTCTCGGAGCCTGACCCCTTATCAGCATCGATCAGTACGATGAGTGGTACTACCGCATCACGCAGAGGAGAGTAGCCCCAGTAAACTTTGAACGTGGGGAGAGGTATGCGCCTAGGGGTCAGATCGATGAGCGTATGGCATACAATCTCGTAAGTTGCCCAATAAGTCTGACTTGTCTTGAATTTGATGAATATAAATGTCTGCTGAAGTTACTTATATTTTATCTCTTTGGATGTAGGTTAATGCCTCGCTTGCATTCTTCCAGAAGTTGAGTGAGCGGAAGGATCTGGTGAGCGCAATGGGCGAGGATCTTTGCCAACAGGCTGCTACATTGGCTTTAGGCTGCGGGAAATTTTTGTGCCAAGCATCGGGACAGTCTTCGGGAGTCAACCAGGGAATGGGTTATACGGGCGTCAGCCAAGGATACGGTGATCCCTCCGGACAGGCTTCAGGGGTGAGTCAGGGAGTTGGTGGTCCCTCTATAGCGGGGATGGGACATGCTTAAGCATCGTAGGGCAATTACAGCGGCCCTTCCTTCAATTTGTTCCTGGAACCCCAACCCCTCTCTCAAGTCACGCAAGACTGGCCTTTCATAAACTACGGTTTCTCTGAGGCACTGCCCATTGTCCCGTGGGCGGGACCAGTTGGCGCCCTCGGAGGGCAATATCAGCCGGCTAAAGAAATGGTCGGAGAGCAATATCAGCCGGTCGAACCAGGAATTGGAGGCCAATATCCCTTGCTCTCGCCCCCTGGCAGAGGGCAAGATTTGCCGGTTGACCCCCTAAGGAGAGCGATATCCCCCGGTCGACCCCCGAGGGCAATATTAAAAAGGGCATCCAGCTAGGCCCTTAAAGCCGCATAAATGCGAGCTAATCTGAGCCCGTTATTTTAGGAGGGCCCCCAAGACGGAGCGTTGTATGACGTGGATCACCCAGAGGGCTTGGATTACAATGCCTCGTGGACAGAGATCGCCTCGCTGGCGCCGGGAGTTTGGTTAGACAGCGGTGTCATCTCGCACTACGTGTAAATTCTGAGGCAAAGGTGTCGGGAACATCCAGACATTGGTCCGTGGGTGTTTATCTTGGATGTTTTTTTTCATCAGATCCTAGTACAAGAGTGGCACGACTGGGGCAATGCAAGGAAGGGGAAGGGGAGAACCCAGGGCCAGTGGAAACCATCCGCTAACCTACAAGCATATCTTGCTAGGGATAGTCCAGTGAGCGCAAGTGTTGCCGACGTGTTTCTAATCCCCTTTTTAGGGAATGCCCACTGGTACTTGGTTTGCTATGAACCATTAGAGAGCACGGTATCAGTCGTCGACAGTCTCTACGATGATACCGACGTGATGCCTGTGATTGACATGTACCGAGGCATAGGCCAGTTGGATGCCATGGTAAGATCCTGTTTCCTTCTTATTGTAACTTGCATATTATAAAACTGATTAATCTTATTATGTTTGCTATGTTTAATGTTTAATGCTTATTATGTTTCTCTCAAAATCTATTTGCTGCCTTGGTCAATGGTAGGCGTCGAGAGAAGGTATTGCGCAGGCCAGACCTCATTTTTCGATTGAAGAGGAGTATGCCCAAGCAACATAATTCCTCGGACTGCGGCGTCTTCCTCTGCATGTACATGGATTACATTTGTCGGTCTGAGAGCCTCAAGAAGACTGTCTGGAGCCGAGAATGCATACAAGGCTTTAGGTATAGGATTGCTTGGCAAATTATGAATGGACGGCCTAGAGCTATTAGGTTTATTGTAAATCCGTGTAAGGAACATCATTCCCGCGGGAGATGAGGGCCCCAATTGACATTGTAACGTTATATTCAACACTTTTTTAAAAACATATATTGAATGCGATTGATTTTATTGACCGATATGGTTGTGTTGAATTCAGTTGAGTTTTTTATTTGTGGCCAGAGATAGCATTTTGACTGATCTGTGATTTAATGATGGGAAACCAAGTGTTGGATATCTGTCTATCTGCAGGGCCAGTGTTCAAAAAATAACCAAGTGTTCGATAATTAGTCTTTCTGCACGGCCGTCCGCTACATAGTATAGCGGAAGTAGAGAAGAGAACCAAAAAAAAACTAAGTGTTGGATAGTTAGGTATTCTGCGGGGTTGTCCGCTACATAGTATAGCGGATACAGAAAAGAGAACAAAAAAAAACTAAGTGTTGAATAATTAGGTATTCTGCGGGGCCGTCCGCTACATAGTATAGCGGACATAGAAAAAAACACTAAGTGTTGGATAGAAAGTTGTCTTTCTGCGGGGCCGTCTGCTACATAGTACAGATGACGTAGAAAAGAGATAAAAAAAACTAAGTGTTGGATAGTTAGCTATTCTGCGGGGCTGTCTGCTATATAGTATAGCGGACATAGAAAAGAGAACCAAAAAACATAAAAAAAAAAATAAGTGTTGAATAGGTTTTTGTGCGGGGCCATCCGCTACATAGTATAGCGGACGTAGAGAAGAGAAAGAAAAAAAACTAAGTGTTGGATAGTTAGTATTCTGCGGGGCTATCCGCTATATAGTATAGCGGACATAGAAAAGATATGGAATTCTGCGGGGCCGTCCGCTACATAGTATAGCGGACACAGAAAAGAGAACCAAGAAAAAAAAACTAAGTGTTGGATAGATAGACAGTTGTCTTTCTGCGGGGCCGTCCGCTACATAGTACAGTGGACGTAGAAAAGAGAACAAAAAAAAACTAAGTAGTTTAGCGGACATAGAAAAGAGAACCAAAAAATAAAAACTAAGTGTTGGACCAGAAAATGGTTGGCACGGACCACACATTTAGTTCCGACCTTCCCAAACCCCGGCCTAAGCGGAGGCCTTATGTCCGCAATATTATAGAGCTAGACTTTGGTGTCTACTATATAGTAGAGTTATACAATGTAGCGTAATGCATTTGTAATAAATTGGAATAAATTGGCGTCCGAAGACTTATTTTAGCGACGTAGTAGGTTAATGATGTTTTAATAAATTGGCGCCCGAAGACTTGTTTTAGGGACGGAATCAACAATCTCAATATCGATAAACAATAAATAATGTACGATTCACAATCAACGATCTCAATATATCGAGGGAAAAAAACGGCACAATTAAGCGAGAAAAATTTTGGAAACATAATGAACAAGAACATAAATTTTTTTATTAATAATAAATTAGGGTTCACATTTGGGCATCGAAATTTTTTCACAAGCACTCAAATCAAAGATTACAACTTTGAAATCCCACGGGCTTCAGCTTGATTTCAACCTGCTATGCCCCCTTGCGGCTATATAATCTTGCACTCTCATGAATTGTTGTAAATTGATTGGTAAAGGCTTCCGGTATGTCCTACCAAACACAATACAAAAAATAGGTTAGTTTTGGTTAAGAAAAACAAAAGATCAAACTTTTAACACACGAAAATACAGAGAAAGAGGGATGGCCTACAAGTTCATTCTCAAATCTCGGCATCATGACTTTGAAAAAGTGTTTGCCTGCCAGGTGCAAGTTGCCAATAAAATCGTAGGTGGTCTCCGATCCAGAAGCCATCGAGGTCGGCGTTGAGGGGAGGACGGTGGTGTCGCCGGAGATGTGGGTCGCCGTAGATGGGGTAGCGGCTTGGGTTAGATGTTCGAGAGAGAGAGAAAATATAGCGGACTGATAAAAGCTGATTGCCTATCTGATTAATAATATCTATAATAGGAGAGAGTTATATGTAAAGGACGAAGCGACCGACGGGACAGGTCCTGACATGTGTCAGCCTAGAGGTCGTCCGCTACACTGTGTAGCGGGCGCCTTTTTCCTGACACATGTCAAGAACTGAATGTCGTCAGCGATAATGTCGTCAGCGATCTGGGCCGTCTATCTTTCAGGATGGATGGCCAGATCGCGCTAGCAAAATACCCCTATTTTGCTAGCGCTATCAACGGATCAGCTCCCATTTTATATATATATATATATATATATATATATATATATATATATATATATATATATATATATATATATATATATATATATATATATATATATATATATATATATATATATATATATATCTAAATTGGGAGCTGATCCGTTGATAGCGCTAGCAAAATAAGAGAAGTTTTCGGCGCGATCTGGTCGTCCACGAACGATCTGTGGACAATCCAAATCTTTTTTTGAGGTTTTTTTAAAGTCCGTCCGCTACATTATGTAGGGGACTATTTTTTGAAAAAAATACCCTCCAGCTCCATCCACTACATTATGTAGCGGACAATAGGCACTGCTTTTTTGCTCTTTCTCTCTCCTTTTTCTCATTAATTTTCTTACATGGTTCTCTCTCTCTCTCATCAATACTCGTGTCTCTTTCTCTCTCCTCTCTCTCTCTTTTCTCTCAACATATCCCTGTTTCTAGCCATCTCAGCTTTGAACCAAGAAGGCATCTCTCCACTTTCATGGCTTTTAACCATC